>JANHZU010010122.1:243362-259933 GCA_032468055.1 Acrochordus granulatus | reverse complement strand
TCAGCTCTTATTGTTCATTGGAAGGACAGATATTGAAGCTGAAGCTCAAGTACTTTGGCCACATAAGGAAAGAGAGAACTCACTGGAGAAGACTGATGCTGGGAAGGATTGAAGGCAAAAGGAGAAAAGGGGATGGTTGATAGCATAGTCAGTGTGATGGACATAGGTTTGGGCAGACTCCAGGAGGCAGTGCAGGATAGGGAGACCTGGAATGCCAACAGAGAAAATTTACATACTAACTTGAGAGGCTGAAAATATTAGCCTGGCATTAAAACATTTCATATACAGTAACTTACAGAGAGAATAAAAAGAAGGCAAAAGAATATTAATCTTCTCCACATATGACAATTTGCCAGTGGAAAACTTATCCAGGCATATTTGATTGGAAACAATTAACAGGTACTCAGTTCAAAAACATATAAAAATGCAAGTAGATGAATAGGTACCACCTAAATTGGTGGAAAGGTAACAGCATTCCATGTGCCTTGGCATATAATCATGCTGGCCACATGACCACGGAAGCATCTTTGGACAACACTGGCTCTTCAGCTATGAAATGGAGATGAGCACTGCCCCCTAGATTTGGACAAGACTGGCAGGGGAAAACTTTACTCTTTATATGAAAAATGAAGGAACGTCACAGTACAAAATCTAAGGAGCTATAATAAAACAATTCCAGTGATGGATGTATAACAAATATAAACTCTATAGACAGTGAATTTGGTGTTCAGTTTTTGTGCCTCCTTCTCCTGCCAACTCAGTGCAATAATTTGGATATCACTGTCTTTGGGAATGGGAGGTCTATCCTCCATCTGTCAATTATTTTAGTAAAAACTAGGTCTAATATCAGGTTATTTTCCTATGCATGAGAATTTATTCTCATATCCACTATATGAAGATAAACTGTATCCTAACTTGGAGGAGATTGGGGGTGATTTTAAAGGCAAAAGCAGTTGCAAAGAGTGGTGTGCAAAATTATGCACATATACAGTATATGTGGCATTTTCTCTCACCAAATACTGCTCATCTGTTCCTACTTTTATATGCTATTTCACTCTGGGCAAGTCACTAAGTCAATTAATTATCAAATGCCATTCATGCAAGTGTGAATAAACATTTAGGTTTTCTTCTCCCAGTCAGATTCCTGAATGAATTAAATTGGAATCTATAAATATTCATTCCCAAGCATGATACCAAAATGGTGAAATGCCCATCACAATTCAAGTCTCACCTTGTACCTGAATTGTAGTTTTACAAGAGTTTATGCCATGATACTGTGATGCACATTTCATCGTGGCTCCTCTGCTATGCCTTTACATCTCCCTTGATATCTATGCTTGGATTGAAAAGCTAGGATTTGATATCTATCAGACCTGACCTACTGGATGAATAAGAAAGATGCCTTTGATAAAAGTATGGAGGAACTGTTATCTTGGCCAAAGAGATTGATGTATATTTAAGTTTTTTAGTATTTGGAAGTGACTCAGTCACATCCTTCTCTCATTCACTAGTGGATAAGAATAAGAAAAAAATACACACAATCAGATTTGCAAGATACTTTTATTATACATAATCTCAACAAAAGTAGTTTCAGCTTTTTTGTGGGGTTAATTCTTGATCTGGTCTGGTCAGTGAGGCTAATAACTATAAGAGGGATGGAGTTCAAAGAACCCACAATGCAAAGGAAAGCAAAATAAATCTGGAAGACATCTATCAACAAAAGAAAAATTAAATCTATCCTTAAATAAAATCATAATAAGTCTAAAGATGCATCAGAAGGGGTAAACTTTACTTTAGGATACATATGACTGAACATTTGTTTCTGTATAAATACCATTTTTTCATGTTCTCTTTTGAGTAAAACTTAGTCACGAAGAGGAGAGTTTGAATAAAGCTTCAAGTTCAAGGCCTGTATCAAGGAATATAAGACACTTGTCAGAAATCATGTAAGAATAACCAAGAATTAAAGCCAAGTGTTTGCATGCTAAGTTGGAGAAGAGTAGGTATCTGCAAGGGGAGTGGTCAAAAAAGTCAAGATGATAACCACAATCATGGGATAGAACCTCCATCATTAGGGTACACTTGTTGCTTGTGCAATGCACATTTTTAAAAAGGACAGGATTTCTGCTGCATGGTCATAGAAGCCATCTTAATTTTTTTTTGCATCGCCCCCAAGCAAATGCCCCTGAAAAAGAAGAAATAGGTTAAGGGAATGCCAAGCAATGTACAAGGATTACAAAAGCAGGAGTGGAGAGGATCAAATCAATGTCCCTTCCATACTCCTGGAAACTTCTGTGATAGCTCTGCTATGATGGATGCTGATGGACCTCTGTGAAGAGAATTTGGCAGAAACAGCAAAAATAGTATTCAGCAGCAGTTCGTGTGGATGAATCTTTAGGGTACCTCTTGCTCTGTGGGTGAGAAACATCCCTAAATGAGGATGAGTCAACCTGATCTGGTCTACAGCATAGAATGTGGAAGAGTTAAGGCCTCAGCATATCTTTCAATTTGATAGTCCATCATGAGTCAAAACAGATCCAGTAGAAACTCATGGTTATCAATTTCTTGGAAGGAAAAGTTACTTAAATAAATGAAACCAGCCAAGTACATTTGTTTTAAATTCAGTTCTGGTCCCTGGTTGAGATCATTTATGCAGTTTATATTAGCAACAGTCATTCTTTCATAAAGTGCCCTATTGCTGTAGAGTTATGTTTGCAAAGCACCATTAGAGCACAGTATATAAGCCAAGCTGTTTAGTCCAAATAAGTGATGTTTGACAAAGTCAAACACTTCAGAGCATTCTCTATCACTGGAGAGCAGAAGAACTCTCTACAGAAGTTTCTGGCTTGTTACTGAACAATGATGAGAAGCATTGAACAGAACACAATGCCATTGTAATAAAAAGGTCAACATAATAATGATAAAATCATGTCCCTGACATCAGCTTCAGGGATTTGATTTAAGAAGCCTATTTATGGTCTAAATTACAATCCTTCCATTATCTTCCCATTGCTGCCCCTTCCTTCTCTGAACTGGGTTGGGATACCTGCTCATTGGGACTGGGTGGCTGGCTCGCTGATCACCAATTCTATTTTCAGTCTTTCCTGTTGACATGGTGCCCTGAAAAGGAATGCTGTTTGACCACTGTAGGAATTTCAAAAATGTGCCAACATATTTTCAAGCATATGGTTTTCTTAGATAAGTCTAAGAATTAGATTTATAGATTTAGTCCATTAGCTTAGCACTCAGTTGGCTGCCTCATTTACTCCCATGACTAAATTCCCATCAAGTGAAAAGTTTATGAACACACATCCTTGCATCTCCATTAAAATAGATCTTTGGCATTCAACAGATGTGCCAGTATATATAAGTAAAAGCATAAAGAAACAGGAGTTGCTCATCAAACCTCAATGAGCCTTGAGTGAACCTAGGAAAGCACACAACCTGGTACAGTATTGTGTTAAGCAGTTGAGTCACCCATGGCTACCAAATGTTATTTGTGATCCAAGCATCATCTTCTTCCACTTGGAAGTCTCCCATGTTACTTCACCCCTTCTTCTGTTGTCTTTAATTCTGCTGAAAAAGGAGAAGACAGAGCCATTGTGTGAGGTCTTTTGTTGGACAGCACAAAGAGGTCTCCATTGACAAGGACCTAAATTACCAGTTAGAAAGAAGAAGATCCATATTCAAAAGTAACTTTCACAAAAACAAAACCATCTTGCAATGTTGTTGGCAACTGGCATGTAGGATGGAAGCAGAAAGGAAAAACATTCTCCATCTATGGTCTGAAGCCTTTTGTTAATTTTATGACTTTTGCTTTGCTTTACCATCTCTTATTGTTTGCCATAAGTGGGAATAATTTAAATTATCTCTCTTCATAATCAGAATGTAATTATCATTTAGGGGTCAGAGAGTCAGGCTTGTGATCCAGTAAGTCTTTAACTCTGAATTAGAGTTAGGGACCTTCATTAAATAATATCTGTACCTTGAAATTGGCCCACTAAATGAGTAGCTGTTGTTTCTGGGTGAGTTTAAGTACAGTTTCACATAGAAGATATTATACTAATCCAACACTAACTTTATCAGTTCATGCATAGCTTGCAAACTACCTATTCCCTCCAATGATGCAGTCAAAGTATTCACCCAAAGCTGGTAGGAGACACTCCTAACCAGAGCAGTTGCTTGGATCTACAGAAGTAATGACATGTCAGCACCACTCCCAATTAGAAAGTTCCAAGTGCAGTGGTATGGTATCCAGTCCCCCAGGCACTGGATGTTAGCATAGAAGTTTTTGCATGGATGCATGTACCAAGTGGTTATGTGTCCTTATCTATAGGAGAGAGGCTTGCAGGGCCATGAGGAGTGAAGCAAGGCATCATTTTAGAATCCTTATGTAGACATAAGAGAGTGAAGTCCAACCCCCTTCGACCACCACCTCCAAATGTCATTAGCTGTTATCTAGGAGACCCTCAGTTTGAGAAGATTTTTGTACATAGACTTTTAACAATAAATCAGGTGTTTAGAACCATAGAGTGTGGACTTGGTTGCTTGAGCCTGACATTGTCCTAATGAAATTCTCTGCTTTTATTTTGTTCTCCGCCCAGAGTTTTGGGGATAGATGAGCAGCCATGTGAATTGGATAAATAATAAATAAATAATCCCTTCTACAGCAGACAATTCCCATTCTCAGGCTCAGGAACCATTCCCCAATGTCGTTTCCATCTTATATGGATTCAGTTTCCACTTATTAGCCTTCATCTAATTCGTTACTGCATTCAGTCATTAAGTTAGACCATAAGTTGGATGTCATCAACATATGGATTCCAATTCTGAAAATAATAATACTGAGAAGTTTCAGATAGGTGTTGAATGGACTTGGAAACAATATTTGAGATAGTCCACCACAAAGTACCAAGAGACTGATTTGCAATCCTGATCTTGGGAACTTGTATGTTAATAAGAGACAGAAGTCATAGACATTCACCAAGTAACTTTGGGTCAATCAATCTGTCTCAGCCTAACCTGCCTTACAAGTTTGTTTTTGTGATCAAAAATAAGAGGAGGGAACACTACACATACTTCTCAGAGCTCTTATAGAAACAGTAAATCTTAATCAAATAAATAAGTATGGAGCCTCTGTGCCACTAAGTTACAGACCTGACCTAGGTTGATGCCAAGGTTAATAATATCAAAATCAGCTGAGAGGTCAAATAACAATAACAGAATTGTTTTCCATCCCTCCTTTTTCCATCCCTTAAAACAACTAAGGCCATTTCTGTCCCCTAATCTGCCCAGAAACCAGGTTGGAATGGCTCAGGATAGCTTTCATGTGAAAAAACAGGATTGAAGTTCTCTTATTCATTCCATCCAGTAGCCAAATGTAATGAAAGCATGAAAGAAAATATTTGAAGTACCACTTCTAAATGAAGGGAGTTAAACCCCACCATCTATTGAACCAGCAACAGACCGACTGTAGTGCCAATCTTATACCATATGCATGACATATATCAGAACATTTGCTCATTTGCAAGAGGCAATTAGCATTGTAAATGATATCAATATTTCTACACAATCTGCCATAGAACCAATCTATGGGAAATTACTCTTCTTCTATATTGAAAAATTATACTCTACATTGTGAATAGCTTTCTATTGTTCTGCATATAATAGAACAAGGTTGAGCATTCCCAGTTCCATTTCATTTCACAACTTCCTTTTTATTAGTCCCAGTTGCTATAATTCCAAGAAATCTTAAGGAGAGACTTTGATTTTCAGTACTTCCTTTCAATTTAGAATTACAATGCCTTTCATTGTTTCAAAAACAGTCCAACAGGATGAATTTTATTTTAAAGAGACGAAAAGCTTGGCACAATTAGCAAAGATTGAAATACAGGGGATCTATTTAAACTTCTTTTTCAATTTATTTCCATATGGAAAAGAATCATGGCCCCATATAAAATGTATTAATAAAAGCCTAGCATCCTCCTATGAGATTGAACAAGCATGTTTATGGCCTCCTGAGGCAAATTTGGAAAAAAATATGTCCATATGGGCATAAAGTACAAATTTCAGCATGGAAGGGTCCTTCTTAGATGATTTATCCTAGCAAGGGCTACTCAGACCTGGACCACTTCAGTTTGCCAGTCAATGGATACATCTCTAAATTTTCTTTAGGAACAATTGGTTCCAGGTAGAAACATCTGGAGATCATATAAAAGTATCTATTTTGCTGGACAGACAGTTCTTAAGATATTCTTCATTAGTTGCTGCACTCATGCACAGCCTTGTACAGTTATTAAGACTTAAGCGAGTTCTTATGTTTGAATAAGAACATTTATAAGAATAAGAGCCAGTTTGGTCTAGTAGTTAAGGAAATGGACTAGATCCAGGAGGTCATAAGTTCTAGTCTCACCTTGGTCATGAAAGCCAGCTGGGTGCCCTTGGGCCAGTCACTCTTTCTCAGCCCAACTCACCTTACAGAGTTGTTATTGTGGGGAAAATAGGAGGAGGAAAATGTGTTAAATATGTTTGCCATCTTGGGTTGTTTATAGAATAATGAAGGCAGGCTATAAATAAATAAGCAAGCAATCTCAAAAGCAGCTATCACCAACCTTTTGAAAGGAGTTTCAATGAATCGGCAGTGGTGAAATAAGCCATCATCCTGACATAGTAATCTTCTATAAAGAAGAACTTTATCTTATGTCACTGGTGTGCACAGAGTACAGTATATTCCTAATGCAACCCCACCATCACTATGATTTGAAATGCCATTTTCAAGAGAAAAGTCTACTTAGAATTGAGCAAGATGAATTCCAGAGAAGATATTAAAGGTTCCCCTTTCTTGCAGGGTGCAGGGGATACATAATGTAACAGGTTGTCTCCTAAGAATCCACTATCACCTGGTGTCATCCAGATGTGTCTGCATTATTATTCCCATTATTCTCAGTCAACCAGGCCAACAGAGAACGTCAACTGTTATAAACCAATGGAAATGCCACTGTGGAATGTGTTTGTGTACAACAGCTGCCTGTTTTACAGATTATCCTCTGCAACCTGATACTCCCCAAATATATTAAGCATCATTCCTGCTACCTAGATATTTGGATAGGTTCCTGCAACCTGGAGTTGAACTACAATTTCTATCATAATCTCTCTCTTGATGCCTAAGGATAATGGGAGAAATCCCAACACACGTGAACCCATTTTTTGATCTGAAAGGATTATCTGTTAAATATCACTCTTTTAATTTTTGTTTTGAATGACTTTTCCTCTTCTCATCATACTTTTTTCCTCTAATTTAACTAGATTATTTTCCCAACAAGCAATTGTATTAATAGGCAGCATATTCTAGATTACAATGAAGCAGATACTGAAAACATTTTAAGCTGAATTTCCTCTTACAAAATAATTACCTTATATCAGCCACATTAAGATTAGTTCACACCATCAAACAGTGATTGCTCTAAACATCTGTCTTCTGCCTATTATTGGAGACCTATGGAGGATATTAGCCATGGAAAATTAATTTTCCAGCTTTCTCCTCCTCTGCATCCATTAATTTTATCTGGATGAACTGTTTGCAAGAAGACTTGGAGGGGTTTTTTCTTAGTCTCCTGCCATCTGTAGTCCTTGTAAGATAGATCCCAGGTTGCTCTGAAAATTATTTTGCAGCCAGCCATGAATATAAATAAGAAATTATGCTGCCTAATATCAAGAGGGAAACAGTCAAATAAGAAGCACATTTTAATTTGGAAAGTGGGAGGCAATCTTGAAAAACAATAGTACTTAAAAAAATCAACCCTTAAAGCTTCTAAAATCAACTTTAATTTTATATCAACAAGGTTGCTGGCTTTTAATGATCCCTCTGCACAAAGCAAAGGTACAAAGGTTAACTTTTGTACAATAATTCAACCATACAATACTGTGATTTTGTTTTCATCTGGATAATAGCCCAATTCCTTAAGTATTATTAGCTGTCTTAAGTGTTGCACATTTAATAAAAGGACAGGTTATATATTTTGATCTATACAAATAAAATAAACATATGTTGCTGTTAATTCCAACCTGCAGAATGTGTCCAGTATCCTTTTAGAACTGTCTCAATGACATTATGAGGACAGCAAATTTTACACCTCAACTATAATTTTACACCACCAAATGCTGCATCAGCATGGATGCCCTACAACCTTTCCCGACGTATTTCCTTCCGGATCTAGTGCCATGTTGAGTATGGATGATAGAACTTGTGATCTGATGTTTCCACAGGGTGATAAGACACCCCAATGGTGTTGAAAGGAAAAGGAGCAGGTTAATCCAGTCCATCTTCCATATCTCTGTAATCTCCAATGTGTGATGAAGGAACTGTAAGTAGGAAGACATACTATGAATGTTAATTCCACCTCTGAGCTGAATGCTCCTTTGCTGATAGTGGTCTACCAAAAGAGGCATCTTTTCTTTTTTGTAGAAATGCAGGATCTGAAAATCTGAATCCTCAAGGGCATGACTCAACTAAAGTTAAGCATTCTGAAATATTTCTGATTTCATCATATTAAAGCATGGTATAAACTCGCCCAAGTATATTATAGATGCAGATGAAACAATACTGATGCTTTTCAAATCCCTATTTTGGGGCAATTTATTTATTAATTAAATTTATATGCTCATGTAAGAGAAGAATCCCTCTGAAACCTTCTCCCTCCTCTTTCTTTCTAGAAGACCAAAATTGCTGGATCACTTTTGTTGCTTGCTAACCATGAGTGTCTGCAGGGGATGAGAGAGGGGCTCAAATCTGCAAGATGGCAAGTACATCACAGTCCATGTCTAACCCTTTGTATTCAGAAAAGACAAGGCTTAGACTGTGATGCGTACCCACCATTCTGCAAATTGTTACACTATCACCCTGCAAACCTGCTGTGATCACCCTGCTGTGGTCAATCTGTTAATCGTATTGAATTTCTCATTTCACTACCATACCGCTGAGCCAACCACTATGATAAGCAGGGTTTGGCCGGGTTAGTTCTTAGATGGGATTCTTCCAGTGAATACCAGAATTATAGCACAAACAGGAAAATGTAAAAAAAAAAGTGGAAGATTTCTATATTGACAATATGAAAGTGACACAGACCAGGATTTGGACTGAACTTGCAGATGTCAACTTTTTTTTAAAAAATCATTTTTTAAATATTCGCAATCATTTTCAAACCAATCTGTAATTGTTCACCATCATCAACCCTAAAAGGGCATGATCATGCAAATTAAGTCATGCTTTGTTCTGCAGACTTATAGAGAGCTAGCAAATTGTATGATATTTATTAAATATATACCTGTATCCTCCTCCTCCTCCTTCCCAACAACCATAAGCTGGGAATTCTGGGATTTGAAGTCCATACATCTTCAAGTTGACAAGGTTGAGAAACACTGCATTGGAAGATGGACTCATATTTGAGCTCCACAGAGCTTGAATTCCTCCGCAAACACACCACTACATCAATTTCTCTTGTAACAGAGCTGAGTGGGAGATCAATAGGCTCAGCAAGTCAGTAGAAAGATTGGCATAGCATTCACAGGGACATTCTGCAGATCTGCACATTTGCCCTGCGTGGAGATGCCCTAAGAAGAGATGTTAAGGCATACCTCAAGATTTATATTTTCTTTATGACTTTCCATCAATTATTACAATTTTTTCACTTTTGTCTTAAAACACAAAGTGTTCTGTTTTACCTCTCTGGGCACCCATTCCTTTGTCATAACCATAACATCCCTATTTCCAATGAAATAAAATCTATGCCAGACCCAGGGGTGTCTGCAAGTTATAAAAGTTGAGGTGGTGATCTCAAAGGTATGAGGCACATTTTAAAAATGAGTAAAGCTTTGATCACATCATCATGGTTACATCTTGACTTTTTGACCACACCTTATAGACACCCATTATTGGTAACTGTAATGATTATCCTTAACTTTTACACAGTCTGTTGAATAAGTTGAAGAACACTTCCTACTCCAGCAGGAAAGAGAGGGAAAAAAATCAGCCATTATTGAGAGGTGAGACAGAAAGATCATACTATACCTGAAAAGTAGCAACCCAACTTAACAAGATGGGTGGCAGATGATGGGAAGAAAAGAAAGAAAACTAAAATGCTTGATGAAAAGAATTACCTGGCTTTAGTCTAATTTCATAAATTCTCTTGGGCAGAATGAGATTTTCCTGTCATAAGACAGAGACAAAGAGAGTTTGCTGGCGATTTAAAATTGAAATTATTGTCGATTGGCTTTTATAACAAACATATGTGCTAAAAGAGTGGGGTTTTCCAAAGGTAACTGAAGAATTATTTTCCTAAGTTTCTCTTCTGATGATTAGGCTCCCCACAATTATCCTGCTCTTGAAGGGGGAACATTCATTTGGTCTCAGAAGGGATTCCAAGCCACAGATCACTTGCAGATTGTTATTCAGGCAACGATCCACATAATGATCTGCTAAACAAGAAAAGATGCCCCATGGACTTTTGGGAAGTTTATAGGAATCACATAAGATGTTGCAGGCAATGATATGAGATGCTGTAGGCAGCTAAGGTTGGAGGCTGAGGTTAGAGGTCATGGTGGCCTAATAGGGCAGTGTCTATTGGTTAAGACACTGGGGTTGTCGGCTGGAAGGCCAGCAGCCCAAGCTTGAGTCACAGGGATGCACTCCCATTATTCACCGCAGCTCCTGCCAACCTAGCAGTTCGAAAGCATGCAAAATGCAAATGGTTAAATAGGTATCACCGAACTTAGTGGGACAGTAACAGCATTCCATGCACCTCGGCATCTAGTCATGCCAGCCACATGACCACAGAAGTGCCTTCAGACAACGCTGGCTCTTCAGCTTTGAAACAGAGATGAGCACCGCCTCTTCGACACGACTAGCAGGGGAAACCTTTACCTTTAGATAAACGATATTATCTCATTCCAAAAAAGCCAGTCCGGTGTCTGGGAATGTCTCCTCGGCTTGTCTCTGGATGCCCAGGCAACGGCAATAACAAGGAATGTATGTGTACAGTCATGTCCAGTGGACCAGCTACAGCCATTCCTGAGCTGGTTAGAAACAGTGGAAGTTCTACATGCCTTGACTCTAACCCACCTCACAGAAGCTAGAAACCTGAACTTGATCCACCTGATAAATGCCACATAAATCTTGGTGCACATTCCCCATCATTAAATGCCTGGTTCCTTCTAAATCATAACTTGTTCAATTCTAAAATTGTGTCAAAGACTTGTGAGGTGTCTCCTGATGACCCCAGTGTTTTGAATCTGGCCTCTACTGTAAACCCCAGAGGTTCTGAGAAAGAACATCTCAAAATCATTTGCACAATGGAGTTTTTTCCTCAGTAAGGGGGTATACTCTAGGTTTCATCCCATGAGTAGAAAAGATAAAAAGAAAAGCATCGATAAGATGGTTCATAGTTAAGAGAGAATTTTTTAGAAAAGAGGATAATAATTATCTCCTTGGGTATTTTACCCTGGTGACATATTGTATCTGATCCAGTCATTCTTTCTTTTGATTACAGGAGATCCAGAAATATTTTCATTGGGAAGTGTAGGATACACACACACACACACATATACACAAAGCAGCAAAATATAAATAATATATGCAATATGAAAATAGTAATCTAAATATGTGTAGCAAGCATGTTATATTGAAAAAAATCATTTACTACTTCATCCAAATATGACTGTTCTTTATTCTCTGAAAAGCTGATTGAAGCAATAGAGCTGGTGGTCAATGATGACTAATATTTTCCCCTGAAACTGCTAAACTTGCCTCTTACCCATCATGGTTGGGAAAGAGATTCATCAGCTTCACTTCCAACACTACTAATACAATCAATTTCATAGCCACCACAGATGGTATTCCCTTAAATGAAAGGGGGGGGGGAGAGAGAAACTTGCTGGAAGACTGGAATAAGACTGCAATGTGGGGATCATGCCAGATTTTCTCACTATTTGGAGCCCATTTGTTGCAGCTCTCCAAGAGAGATGGGTGGTTCAAAAACATGAAAAATAAATGAAAACTATTATGGAGATTCTCTTGGAAAAGGGGTTGGGGGTGTCCCATCACAAATGGCCATGAGAGACATAAAACACCACCGTGCTACCTTTCCTCCTCTCTAGACTCATTCCCTTTTTGCTGCCTCACTGAACCTTTGTCCTCCTTCTGGGTAGATAAGTCTCCAAAACACTGGTTTCTAGACACACCTCCTTTCTATTTTCTTAAAGAACTTGGGCCCCCTGAGACATTCTTGGAAAGAAAAATGATGCTGGAGCTTTATTTGCAGCATTTACAGCTCCCTCACGCCCCAGCCCCCCAAAAACAGCTATAATAAATTCAGAAATATTAAACTCAGATGGAGCAGGGAACCCTGCAGACATTAAGAGATGTTTATAGGCACCATACACCACAGGAATGTCCTGCTACCTACATTAAAACAGGGGAAAATCAGTGGATAAGTCTGCAAAGTTGATATATAAACCAGTATTTCATAATCATTGCCTTAGGCTCTTTTCAGCTCATAAAGACGGGCTTCATCACCCAGGCAAAGTAACTGAGATACAGTACAAGCGTGTGGAAATATGTGTTCAAAAGAAATTTGAAAGAACAGAAGCTTGTGCGCTAAAAGAAGAAGAAGGGTTACAAGATACTATGAGCCAGCTTGAAGATATATCTAAAATAAAGAAATGTGTCCTTACTCTGTGGAACATTGCTACTGGATCTGTTTCCAGCAGAAGCCATGATGGCCATATAGACATCATGACATCACACAGATGACAAAATGAGATGGATGTGTGCAACCTCACTTTCCCCCTATGGAGATGGCCACTCTGGCAAAGTGGTCTTCTGCTAGCATTTATGGTAGACATTTCTACCATAGGTTCATGAGAAAATGTCCAGGCTAGCTCACAGTATCTTCCTATATATTAAGACCAACTACTGCCTATCGATCCCCTCGTTCCTTTTGCCTCCCAGAATGTTTTTATCCGCTCAGTTTACTTTCACCCTTTTTCTGAGCCCTTCAGTCACCAACTTTTTTTTTTAATTTTCCAAGAAAGCTTACATGTAATCCAAAGGCGTAACTGGCATGTCCAGGGAAATGATGTGATGGGCTCGCAATTTACTCTGCAAAACGCCAGTCCATTTTTTAAAGTTAAAATAGATTTTTTTAAGTCAATCAAACTGGATTGGCACTTGAAGTGATATCTGCAGGAATTCTGGCATCTTCCCTTGACTTGTTCCATGTACGTCTCCCGTAAAATCTCAGCACCTCTCCTATTTCTAAGAGGGCTTGTTCCACATATCTGACTACTCCTTATTCTCTGGTCTGTTAGTCGGTAGGCGGTAGGTCAGTGTCATCTAGTGGTGGAAATGGAAAAAACAGAAATGACTAAAGTGCAAATTTAAAAAAAAAAAATTAACTGATATCTTGGAGGTGATGGTTCTATATGCAGTGACTGGAATTGTATTTCAAGCTCAATATTGCAAACATGTTTTTATTGATGTTTACTGTGCTACAAAAGGGAAGAAATTGCCCCATGTTCCCATCTACCTCAATGGATTAGATCGAGATATCTGCTTGATAAAAGTCAATTACAGAATGCTCCGGAAATTGTCCTACTCTACACAAACTGGGCTGTATAATATACCTTGATAATGATTTCTGAGAATTTGGAACAATGTGACCAGAAATTACTAGCATGGTAACATAAATCAAATTGATTGAAAAATTGATCCTTTTTGTTATGTTGTGGAAGAATATAGGACAAGATTTATTCATTCATTCAATCAATTTCTCTCTCAGTTAATGATTCTGGGTGGCTTAGAGTAAGATACAATAATATAAAATTGTCTGTGCTAAACAATTCTAAAGGTAGCCACAACCTCCCTAGAAAAATGCTGGTTGTGTTATTCCACTCTACATCTGCAGAAAGGTTTGAAAGAAAATACTGCACACAAACCAACATGGGGTTCCTGGTTCCTTGTAGCCCAAAGCTAAGCAAATCAAAGGTTAATAAATTAGATGTCATATGTCCAGGATATATATTTCTGCTTGACAATTATTGTCTAATGGAGCAGTCACCTTTTACTTGGCTAAAATAAAAGGTTGACTTTTCTTGAAGTAATACCCAAAAATTGTTTCCAGATCAATAAAACTATCAATCTTCTTTCTTTCATTCTCTCAACATCTAGCTTTCTAGTTCGCTGCTAGAGAAAACTATACTGATCTTTTTGTCACTGAAGTGTCCCGAGCCCTCATGATCTTGCTAAAGCTGATCATAGCTTTCTTCCCTAGAATTTTCTTTTTACTTTTGTCACACATTATCCTTGTTTTAGTGTTGTTGAATGCAAAGAAACTAAATCACCTACTACTTTCACTTTGGGAATGTATCTGAAATGAAAATGTTTTATTTTAAACACGGAGCAAACCATGACCTTCTAGGTTCAGAGATGTCCACAGGTTATGACCCAAAAACTCAAGGTGGCAAGTTGCAATGGGATAATCAAACTCCTGCCTCCTTTTTTTTTAATGTGTAACTAGACAACCTGCCAACCTAGCAGTTCAAAAGCATGTAAAAATGCAAGCAGGTAAGTACCACTTTAGTGGGAAGGCCTCGGCATATAGTCATGTCAGCCACATGACCACAGAAGTGTCTTTGGACAAGCACTGGCTCTTCAGCTATGAAACAGAAATGAGCACCACCCCCTAGAGTTGGCCATGATTGGCAGGGGAAACCTTTACCTTTTAGACAACCTGTGACCTGCCAAGTGATCCATTCAAAGTTATTTCTTTATCTAGTCAGAGAAATAGAATGATCGCAGGTGGATTGCTGTCATTTTGTTTTTAAAATCAGAGAAGAAAACATCATTTTATTACGGAAGATGCATAGCAAGATAATCCCTTCTCCACTGAGTTGTAATAAGCTGTCAGAGACAGTTTAAATATAGGATCATGTGGCCTCCTGAGGGCTAGGGCGGGTACGGCTTCCCCATCTGGTCGCTGAAAGGGCTGATCAACATTCAGTTTCAGAGCAGGAACCAGCTGAAAAATGAAGCAGGATGAGCAAGAACTAAGGTGTAGTAGCTAATGTATTTGACCGACACTCGAGGGATCCAGATGCTACTCCATGTGCACTCACAGCAGCTCACTTGGTGACTTTCAGCCCAACCTACCTTACAGCATTGTTGTGAAGAAATACAAAAGGATGGAATTTCATATATGTACCTTGAGTTCCTGAACAAAGCTGGGATGTAGATACGTAAGCGTGTTTGTGTGGCAGAAAAGAGGCACATAAAGCAATAATATCCAGTCCTTTCTTCGTGCACTTTAAAGTTGTTGCTTCATTAAGAGTCACATGATGAATCACTTCTTTGGTGCTGCATGGGGGAGGAAGAGATTGCAAAACTGGCTGGGAAACTGTCATGGAATCTTGTGCCAGTAGAACCAAACCAGCCGCAACCTCTTCAAATTTCCTTCCATCAGGAGTCATGGGTCCCAAATTTTGGACACATTCTGTAAGTTAGTCCATCTGAGGTATCATAATTCAAAAGTTGTTGCCTTACGGTGCACTGTTTCATCCACTTAAAGATCATGACAAATCAGCATTTTAATAGTTCACAGATGCTTGCGTAACACACCAACTATGGGCAGAGCTTTAATCTCACTGGTGCTTGTCACCCTCTCTCACCCCCACTCCCAGCAGTTTCCAATGCAGCAATAGGGCTGCCGGGCTCACCTTCTCAGTGTCTCTTTTTCCCTTGGCCATCAATATCCTTTGATGCTCCCCACAGCCCACCGCATTTCAGCCACTACCCTGGCTAATCATTTCTAGCCACTGTTCCATTCCCTGCACAGAAGACGACAGTCCCATTTCAAAACATGGCCTTCAGTTTCTGCAAAAAACATTTTGCACACTCCAACTTCATTTCTTCATGATTGACTGTAATTTCATGAAACCTGCTGGCTGATATTATCATTTTCTTCAGGGGGCTTATGGGTGGGTGAAAAAGTTACTGGCCCACCTGCTTATTGCTGAGTCTCAATGTTTAGATACAAGACCACTGTTGTGAGAACTGCACTGACTCTCAATATGTTTGGAGTGCAATTAGTTTGGGAAACCCACAGACCACCTTTCCCTGATAATAAAACTTGTCCATATAACTAGGGCAAAAAAACTCTGCACAGGGTCCCCATTTACCCAGAAGTGCAGCAGCAGGGGACAATTCCTGGATGGAAAATTTGTCCTCATTTCTGGAAAGCTGTGGACTTTTCCTTTTGGGGATGGATTCTAGAATATCAATGTTCAGTTGGCTTTTACTGATGTATTGAATCTATTACATATGTTATGAACTGTCCAATCCAATTGGATTGAGGCAATGTATAAATTATTACCTATCAAATGCCCTCCTACACTTCTCCTTGCATTCTCCTCACCTCTGTAGCTGCACATTATTTTATTTATTTATTCATTAAATTTCTATGCCGCCAAAATCCGAAGACTCTCGGTGGCTAACAACAGTATGTTGTTATGAAAGAATACTT
>JANHZU010010122.1:199354-211697 GCA_032468055.1 Acrochordus granulatus | reverse complement strand
AATGTCAGGGAATGCCGGTGCTGGGGAAGTCTAAGCTCTAACAAGTCTTTTCTTTGGAAAAAATACGCCGAACAGGAGAAAAGGAGGGGGCAATTCAGTGCGCAAAAATGACTTCGGAATTTTGCGCAATTGCATTTCCGAGTCTGAGAAGTGGCGAGCCTTTGGTCAGTTTTCCCAGCGGAGGGAGTGAGTGATCCCTGGAAGACCCTTCCGAGGTTCAAAGGGATGCCTACAGCAGGGATTGGAATGAGGCCGGAATCTCCATCACGATCCAAAGTGGGGGTTACTGACTGCTCTGGTAGGTCACCCGCATCTTCTGCACCAAAGCCATGCCCGAGGGCGTTGGCGTGAGCTGCGGTAATTCCTGCTGGAAAGGGCGCAAGATCCCTATTTGGGAAGCGGTGGTGCTGAAACAGCTCCTTCCCGGTTGCCAGCTGGGGGGGACTCAGCCCGTCCGCAGTTCCCCTGAGGCGATGGGCAAACTGGTGGGGGAAGCGGATGCCCTTTTACGCACGGCTGTCTCCAAAGGCGCAGGGAAGAGGCGCCGAGAGACGGGAGCTGCGTGCATCTGGCGACAGCCGTTCGGTTCTCTGCTCCTGCTCTTATTTTCCTCTTCAAAAGAGAGGTATGAAAGACTTGCCGTCTTTTTGTGTGTGTTTTCCCAAGGGAGATAGGAAGTGGAGTAAGGAGAAAAAAAAGAAGAGACTTTTCTCCCTCTCGAATTTTTCTCTGCCCTCTTAGATCAGCAGCCAGGAGAGCGGCGGCGGAGGGACTGAATAGCTCTAGCAGATTTTTCGACTAGCACGTAAATGGATGACAAAAGTCTGGCGAGCGAGCTACCAACCCCTTAGACTGCCCACTTCAAACGTCCTCCAAACAAAGGCTAAAGAGGGAGAAGAAAGCCCCACCTGGCCGCACTGTTTGCTAAAATAATAATAAATAGATTTCGTTTAATAAATAATAGCAAGAGTTTGCCAAGTGGAATACTTTGGGGAAACATTAATCATGAGGCTGGGGGCAGCCATCACCTGCTCCAAAAAAGAAGGCAACTTTATTGTTAGATCACCTTCTCTCCCGCCTCGACACTCCTTCCTTTGTGCCATTTTCTGATAACTTCTCTCCAATTGCCACAATTGGCTGGTCGCTTCTGTTTACTCACAGTTAGCATAACAAGAGCAATATGACCACAGACGTGATAAAAATTGACCGGGGTAAGGTGGGGGCCGCCTTGGCTTCTTCCTCACACCTGTCCGGGCAGCTTGCAAGCCTGCTTGGCTTGAAATGGCTCTTCCAGTTGGGACCCTTCTGGCGTTTACATTGGCCTCCCTTCTGCTACTTTATAACATGTTTACGGCAATCCTAATCGCCCCGTCCTATTTGTCTTATTTTATTGAAAGCATATGGTAACTAGAGGAGCGGAGCATCTTACTTTTCGCCTGCCAGGCGTTGGGGAAGGGTTGGGGCAATCTGGACTCTGCCTTGTAACCAACTGGTACTGTTTAGTTTGTCAATCAGAGACAGGCTGGTACACACGCGCACACGCGCACATTCGCTACACAACTCATAAAAACTAAAACAAGACCCTCTGGGTCTCCAAAGGACCCTCCAAAGCTTTCTGACATCATCTTTATTATTGTTACAATAATAATTTTTGGAGAGGTAAGAGAGCCACCATATGTCACCTTCTGGGCAAAACGAAGTCGCACGCCACACACTTGGGAAAGGAAAGAGGTTCCCGTGGACACGCACCAGATGAAACAAGGCACGGAGAGTCAGCACGGGAGGGTTTTGTATTTGCACCCCCTCCCATTTGGCCTGTCTGCGCGCGCGCGCGCACTGGGACCCGCCGCGGCTCTCCATTCAGTGCTTAACAAACGAACCTTTGAGAGGAGCCCATCAGAAAGGTGCGGAGCCCGCCGGGACACCTGTTGCGCCCAGAGAGCTTCTCAGCGCTTTACTGAGTCAATCCCTCCCTCGCACTCCCCAAATCCGAAACTCTAGGGCGAGGCGAGGGGCCATTAGCCAGCGAGCGTGATTTGTGGGACCATATGTCAAGCACCTACATCTGTCTGTTTTTCAGAAGCGCCCAGACGAACAGCTGCTGCTCCTGCCATACCTACCCAACGCTGGGAAGCCACCTTTTTGCGCCTTTCTCCCGCATATGCACACACGTGCACTTACAGGCACCCACTGTGGTTTACACACCACACCACTTGCCAACCTTGAAGAAGACAAGGACTTATGGTGGCAGGGGATAAGGGGAGGGAGTCGCCTCAAATTGGATAAATGGGCTTCGATTTTCCACCTCCCAAAATGCACATATATGTATGCACACACCTGCTTTTTTCCTTCTTCACATTTGCTCTGACAGCCAGCTTAGCTTTCCGATGCAAATGCCAGGCGCAAAAAAGTGGTCAGGTCGCTGTCCTCACTTCTGAAAAAGGCAACGAATTCTAAGTGTCTTTCTTCAGCAGGAGAGGAATTTCTACCTATGCACCACCTTGCCACAAAGAGAGGAATCAAAGCCAATACGTTAGGTCAGTGTTTCTCAACCTTGGCAATTTGAAGATGGGTGGACTTCATGGCTGGCTGAGGAATTCTGGGAGTTGCCAAGAACTCATCTTCAGGTTGCCAAGGTTATGAAGCACTGCATTAGACAAAAATCTTCACTTTGGAGGCAGAGCTGTGTTCCATCTGTTGACTGTTTGGAATGTGGGAGGTTAGAAAAGATCTGTGGGAGTTTAGGAAAAAGAGATTTAGGTGCCCACTTTTCCACTATGCCCAAAGTCAGCTTTCTCCAACGAGAATAGCAAGCTGGCTGGGAAGGTTGGTAGTTGTGCTCTCAGTGCTGATAAAAATGAAAAGGAGCTTGCTATACCTTTTCTAACTAATATTTCATTAAAGCCTAAGTTTTTGCAAGTTATATTGTGTAATGTGTTAAGAAGTAGTTGATGAAAGCTAGTCTAAGCTCTTTGCAGTATTGTTGCAAAAATCCAACCAAAACAAATACATGAATAAATCTTGAGACCTTCCTTATACAGTATGGTCATGGGTATTATTTTGCTCCCCTCACAAATGTGGGTAAGCCAGTAAGTTTACACTATCATATTTGGGAACATCCCATGATTTCTGGATTTCTTCTCTGAAGACATTACTGAGACAATAATGCTGATAATTAACAGCAGCAACATCAGAAAAAAATGTTGAACAGCAAATCGAAGAAAGTAATTGAGTACTGTTTGTTATTGCCTAGGTAAGAGAAGGATGGATTATTAGAAACTGTACCTCAAGATGGAAGGAAGAAATTCTCCAAATATCCAAGAAATATTTAGCTCTCACCTTTTGAGGAAGATTTGCTAAGGAACTAGGAAACATCTAAACGAGTGAAGAAAAGGCTCTGCTCACTTTTCTGAGCAAAGTACAGCAGGTTTCTGCTTTTACTTTCTCCTGGTTTTCACCTTGCCTTTAGTTCTTTATTCATACATGTCCTAGTTTAGTCTGTGCCTGCTATGTTTAAGTCAAATGATAGTTGTACTTTACTATTCCATATGGTATAAGTACTTTTAATGTAATATAATCTAAAGTCATTTTGGTCTAGTGTTTATAGCACCAGGCTAGAAACCAGGAGACGGTGAGCTCTAGTCCTGCCTTAGGCAGGAAAGCCAGCTGGGTGACTTTGGGCCAATCAGTCTTTCTCAGCCGAGCTCACCTCACAAGGTTGTTATGAGGAAAATAGGAGGAGGGAGTGGTTTATTTATAAATAGGGAGAGATAGATAGACAGACAGACAATTATCTGAATGTATAATAATCTCCACTGCAGGAGATTGAGCTAGAATGAACTGACAATAGATAGAACCCTAAATGTCAGAATTCTAGCCCTAACCCTATAGTTCAGCCTTCCGTAATGTTGTTTTCAACACACAAGTTGATGACAACATCCATGTTGGCTAACATTCCAGATAATTGTATTCTAAAACAGGCGATGTGCTTCAAATTGGAATAGGCACCATTGGTGATACGATGGAAATCACATGGCTGATGATCTGTTCCCACACTGTGATTTGGGAAAGGAATCTCGCCATTCAGAAACCATAGGGTTGTCAAACTTCAAGCCATGTATGGCAATAACACTCAGCTCTCCAGACCCCAAAGCTGTATTTAAGAGCTTGTTTGCAGCAGAAGTTTACAGACAAGAAATAGCTAAGTAAGTTGCTTTATGGGATACAACCTAGAAGCTGTATATACACACAGGATATGCAATTGTAGAACACCGAAATCAAGTCTTTTGATACAGTTCTGCTCCAAGGTTTAAGTTCTAGATCTTTTCCTTCTGTCTTTTAGAATCAATGGAAATTGGGCCATTTTCCCCCCAGCCTTGAGAGTGGGAGACATCTGTTCAATGTTTATATAATGCTTCTGTCTAACCTGACAACTCCTTCCCTCCTCACCAACTGCAGTCCTTACAAGGGTATTTATGAGCCTGTGATTTTCTATTTTTTCATGTGCGCCTTAAGTCCTAGTTCCAAAGTAATACGCACGAAATCTTGTATATAAGCGGTGTTAATCATCACATGTGCAACACCATGAAGTATGTACATCCTTCCTTTTGCAGATGAACACTCCATAGTGAGATTGCAGTTAGTGAAAATGAGAAGGAAATGCATGCTCCGGTCACATAATTAGTTGATTATCTTCACATATGGGATAATACACCATTTAGATCAACCATTGGAATTTATTCTGCTTTTCGCAACAACATAAACTAATTATCAGCTAATCTACTGGGGAAAAAGTATTAGAAAGTAAAAAGCCATTTCCTGCTATGGAGAGACTTAATCTAAATGTTCTTGAGATACCTTTGTCCTCCCAGTATTCTGATTTTTCACGGATTCTATTAAACAGTCCTCAGTCAAATAACTGACATCACTTCTATTTATTGTAAGAGGAGAGGCCAGTGAATATCTGAAATAGTATAATACAAGTGTCAATCCAGTGATGAAAAATAGTGCTGTAAAAATTTGCAAGGCAAATGAGAGAATTTGTGTCTAGGGCAAAGGCTCAAACTTGAATTCTTGTGTTGTTGTTTTATATATATATAGATTTGTTTACTTAGAATAGTTTAATATTGTGCCTCTAGCTGTAACCAATTATTAAAGTTGAAAATTGACTCAAGGCCAAAGAAAACTATTATTCAGAGATTTATAATCACATCTGTCATCTTTTTGAAAAAAAATAAATGTTTGGGAGAAAGGGATTTAGCTCAGGACTACAGTACTAGGAGAATTTAGTCTCCCCTCTCCCCATGCCATTTGTTCAAACTTCCAAAGGTGCTGCATCCTTTTAAAAGAAAAATTAAATGTGCTATTTTAAACCTTTTTATTTTATTTAAATAAATATATATAAATAAGATTAAATAAAACTTTTCAAAATATGAAGAATTCATGAAAGCTACAGGCATGGGGCAACATTTTAGGGCAAATAGCTCTGATGACCTCCGTGGATATGTACTACTAAAACTCTATGGTCATGACCTTTACCTGGGTGAAATGGTGCATCACAGGACAACAATCTTTGAACCAATGTGCCTCAGATGGACTATCTTACACAATTGTGACCAAAATCCAGAACCCATAACTCCTAGGTCAAATTTGGGGAGGTTGTGGCTGCTTTCGTGCTACTAGCTGTTGCTGTGCTGCTGTGCTGCTGCTGTGATCATGTGATCTTCATTTTCAATGTTCCATGACAGTTTCCCAGCCAGTCACACAATCCCTCCCTCCCAGCAACACCAGTTACCTGCCTGCTGGGGGAAGGGAAGGGAAAGTGAGATTGCTGATGCTCCCTGCCAGATTCCTACAAGGAATGGGGAAGTCTGCAGGAAGTCAGAAATTACTTTTGCTCCCACTGCTTTTTTGCCTGATTAGGTAAGGAATTATCTCTGTTTAGGTAAGGAATTATCTCTGTTTAGGTAAGGAATTATCTCTGAAACAATGACCAAATGGGCATGGGTTGCCTAGTGACTCATAAATCTATACTAAATCATTTTCAGGTTGATTAATGCAATGATATGTTCCCAGTACTCTGGAACTATTTAGCAATATGTAGTGAATTGTAATACTTAAAATTTTCAGAGCATTCCCACACTTCAACTATTTTTTAATATTCATATGAAGAAGGCTAGGCTGAAAGATGAAGCATCAAATAGGTGTCATTGCTGGGTGGAATATACCAAAAAACAACTCTTCCTAAAACTAGGCAAACATTTTAGCCTCTATGTTGCACAAGCACTAAGAAAAGCAGCTTCACAGAATAACATACTGCACAGGAAATCAGTATTTTTTTCAGCAGCTAAATACAGGTAGTCCTTGACTTATGACTGGTCATTTAGCGCTTGTTCAAAGTTCTGACAGACCTACAGAAAGGGGATTACAATCCAGATTCAAAGTCCTGATGGTCACCCCCCCACAATCATGTGATTGCACTTTGGTAGCTTGACAACTGAGCCATATTTATGCCATTTGTTGGATCCCATAGTCATGCAACCATGTTTTACGATAGTTTTGCCAAAAATCAGCATTCAATTCTGGTTTTTGGCAAAATCATGCCCATACCAAATCATTGGTTCATTTAACAACCTCAGTGATTTACTTAACAACCACCACAAAAAAAGATCATAAAATTGGGTCGGCCATGTGACTGACTAGTTTTATGACTGTCATGAGTTACGACCATGATAGGCAAGCTCTCTATTACAATCATAACTCCACCGGGTACTGCAGGTCAATGACATTGGCTTTTAAATAAACTCTGATCAATCAAGGAAAAAGTAATGTGAGACATAGGAGAAGCCAAGGGAAATTAACAGCAAAAAGAAAACTGAAGCTCTCAGTCTACATGCAGCCTTAGACAGGAGCATCACCCAAAACTCTGTGCAAGTGGGGTATCCATTCCCAAGTGGAGAACTGGTGGTGGGGTAAAGAGGCAGAAAAATGAGGAAGGGTGGGCACTCTCATCTCCAGCCAGTTTGTGCTAGTGGTTAAAGCACAGGCTAGAAATCAGGAGACTATGAGTTCTAATCCTATCTAAACCTTGAAAGCCAGATGGGTGACTTTGGGCCAGCACTTTCTCTTAGTCCAACCCCTTCACAGAGTTATTGTTGTGGGGAAGACAGGGGGAAGAAGGAGTATTAGGTATGATTACTGCCTTGAGTTACTTACAAAATAAAAAGGCAGTATTTTTTAAAAATCTAATAAATAAATAATTTACTGCCAGCTATTATCTTGTTGACAGTGTCCATGTAGGGAGTCAAAAAAGTCAGGATGGTGACCATGATGCATGTAAAATAGGAGTCAGGTTTCAATCATATGATTATGACTGTGCTCTTGATTTTGCTGATCTCCCCAGTCTTGCACATGGGTAGTCCCAGCTCACTCATAAGAAGTGATTTCTAAGGAAATAGAGCATCCAACAGATACATTAAAAATCCCCAGCATTGTGCTTCAGAAATCAGCTGCTTCAAAAGTTATCTTCACATTAATAAAATGATGAATAATTAATAAGATTAATACAATACTATAATGAAATTGTGTTATCCAAATACCTAGGTTATATTGGTTATATATTCAAGATGTTGTATACAGTATTTAATGTATTTTAATAGCATATTATCATATACTTTTATATTGGACACTAAATCCATTCCAGGGAGCTTTTTCACACTTTTGAAGTATGTACATAACTATTCACTTGATCTTCCCTAGTACTTCTCCCAGAGAAACAAAAGCAAAGTGTTTGGAAGATCTCTTCTCCCATGCTTCTATGGACACCCCAAACACACAAGCCAGACATACCTCTCTGCCCAATTATATTGTTACCAAGATCCCCAACCTATAACATTGCTAAAGAACTGACAAAAATCTTGCATAACCCATAGAGGAAAACAAATACCTCATCAACTCCCCACTACAGTGCCTCCAAATAATCAAAGATCTGACAATAGTGGAAGATGAAATCATGGTTTCATTCAATGTTACAGCATTCTTTATATCCAAAGACCCAGAATTAGCAAAAGAATACAGCACACCTGACCTAACCAAATGCACCAAGATTAAAGTTCCCAGAATTATGGACCTCATCAATCTTTGCTGGACTACATACTTTCAGTTTAATGGACAAATATGCCAACAAACCAAAGGAACACCCATGGGATCACTGCTCTGAGGATTCATAGCAGAGACTATAATTCAATGCCTGGAATCCATAGCACTCCGACAATTCCAACCCAAAGTATGGACCCAGTATATAGATGACACTTTTGTCATAATGAAAAAGAATGAACTAGACAGGACACATGAAACTATCAACAGCATCTTCAACAGAATAACATTCAGAAGGAAAGAAGAAAATAACAACATGCTACCCTTCCTGGATAGCCTCACCAGCAGAGGCATGATAGCAAATAAGGAATAGAAGTCTACCATAAAACTACCCACACCAACCAAGTGCTCCACTACCAAAGCAACAACCCAACCTCCCACAATAGAAGCTATATATGAACACTATTTAGATGAGCACAAACACACTGCAGCAATCCTGAACATCAGAAAAAGGAAACAGATCCAACATCTTCCAACAAAGTGGATACCCATGCAACTTTATCAAAAAGCGCTTGATCAATCAACCCACTACAGCAGAACCAACATGAGTGGTGAAAAAGATAACACTGCCATCCGTCAAAAACATTTCAGAAACCACCAACAGACTTTTACAACCACATGGCATCACAAACCAACTAAAGCCCTCCAAAACATGCTAAGTAAACCAAAAGACCCAGCAGCCCCAGAAGAAAAAAACAGGAATCATCTACAACATATAGTGTAATGCCAAAAAAATAACAACTCAGACAAACAAGCTAACAGTAAATAACAGCCTAATCAAGGAATTACCAAGAACATTCCCACCAACACTGAAGGGCAAGCCACTAATAAGAGGGCAAACCTCACTCCCTTCTAGGATTGATGATGCTACCTAGAATGAAACATCTGCAAGAAAACAACCAAGTTCTTCCCAAGACCCCACAGTCTTGGGAAGACTGGCCTAAAGAGGCTGACATAGGACTGAAAGATTAGGACCACCATTAAGCCAGCTAAACTATGGTAGGGATTATCAAAACTCAGAACTAGTGTACTAACTCAGAACTTGTTACTTCTTTGATTGGGGTATTGTTCACTTCTTGATTGTTGGTCTAGTGTTAATCTCTGCTTATCTGGGTGTTGACTGCTGGTGAGGAAGTGTTTAGGTTTTTTGTTTCCTTTCTGGATTTTTGATTGTCTCTTTTGAATATCTACAGATGTTGTTTATTTCTATGTGCCTGTTGATGGTTGATTTGTCTGAGTGCCAGACTTTTCGAATGACGGAAACCCTGGAGGAGAGTTTCAATTTCTCACAATGCATTGCTAGGTTGAACAAGCTTTCCTTCAGTTAGATAGTTTAAAGCCTTGTAAAGTCCAAAGCCATGCCAAGGATTTTTAAGAAAGCATTAGGTCTTTGAATTATGTTTCAGAACAAATGAGCAACCAACTCTTCTTTCACACTGGAGTAACCTACTGTATTTCCCATCACTTACTTTCTGAATACTGTGTTGCTCCCATACAAAGGTGAACTTTCTAAGATGAGCCTTAAGGAAGTACAAGGGGCACCACTAAGAAAAGAACCACAACAAGGGGTGTCCTCACATATACAAAGCTAGAAACTATGCATGAATCTGTGCATCTAAAATCTATAAGACACTACAAAGGGGTTTAGGATTAGGATTAGCCTAAATTAATAATTAAGGTTAAAGCTAACTTTCAAAAATAGCTGAAAATAATACCCAACCTTATTAAAAGCAAGTATAAGATCTAAATCACCAGGAACTAAGCAGTGGTGATAGATGCAGTTTTGAAAGTCCTGAACAACCAAGTTAAGGATAATCATCATGGAGGACATTTATATGATAAATTAGATATTATAGGATAGACCATACCAGGGAGCCCAAATCATTCATGCTAATACTAAATTAATATAAGGTTAACATAACAGAATCTTGCAAGCCTGAATGTTTTTCCTTCCTCCTTCCCTTTACTTTCATAACAACTAGGAGGGTGTTATCTGAGATGTTTTCTCATGTAACCTTTACTTGGCTGCATTCATTTTCTGGCCCAGACCTTGGCTTGGCTCAAGTTCCTCAAGGGTATTCCTTCTGCCCATTATATTGGGCGAAGGTGTCCAGAGAAGTGGGGAGGCAAGTAATGAAGCAGTTGTCACAGCACAAGCTCCTCCCCTTGGGTCCTTTTATATAAGCCATATCATAAAGACCAAAGGGAAGAGTTTTACATCTTGACATCACAATTTACCTTTCGTCATTTTCACATTTTTGTTGTGACTAGTTGTGGATGCCTCCAATCTGTCACCATATTAAAAATAAAGAAGTCTTAACATGGGCATGTAAGAAGATGTAAAATATTTAGAAGACTTAAGTTTCTGCAAGAAAACTAGGGTTTTAAGAAGTCAAAACATTAAAAAAAAGAATATTATTTCATTAAATTTCTGGTCAAATGTCATAGTGCAAGAGAGGCAGAATGAATTTACAGGTCTCTCCCGACAAAATAGAGGAAATCCAAGAACTTCTTTGTCAACAAGACACTGTGCCATGATTGATTGATTGGATTTATATGATGCCGAAGTCAGAAGATACTGTAGAACAACACAGCTGGACAGATTTTAGGACTTAGATTAGTAATCATCACTAAAACAACAATATTATTATGTACGTGAAGATTTCTCCAGTGGAGTTGTCTGGAGTTTTAGTCATGGCAAATTTTTCTTAGAAAAGTTGATGCAGGAATATGAAAGGACAGCAAGAAAAGGAGGAGGCAGGCATTTACATCCTAACAACTCTCTGCCTACTCCTATCCCCCTATTGTCCACCTAAGATATATATGGGGTTTCCTGACCAACTTTTT
This sequence comes from Acrochordus granulatus, assembly GCA_032468055.1. Lineage (NCBI taxonomy): Eukaryota > Metazoa > Chordata > Lepidosauria > Squamata > Acrochordidae > Acrochordus > Acrochordus granulatus. The sequence continues at coordinate 200,696 of JANHZU010010122.1, read as the reverse complement.
TCTTAGACTGAAGAAGCTGCTTGGATGAGTAGTGAAACTTTTCTAAGACAAAAAGAAAAGAAGTCCAGTTGCCACAACTAAACCTCCAAACAATATCATCATACATAACAAATACCTTTTCGATAGGCTTCCTTTTTAAAATCTTCATTATCTATCAGCAACATGACTATGTTTAATTTTATTGTTTTGGTAAATATAAAACAATACTGAATAGATGATGGCTGGTTACACAAGTTACCAAACCAAGCAAGACCGCAATGAACAGAAAAGTCCCCCCACCCAAAATATTTTCAAGCATTTTGTTTGAGCAATTGTTGAAAAGCAAATATTGTAGATTACTATGTGGGATTCCAGGAAAACTGTCAGCGGTAACTGTAAGGTATGGTGAAAAAATAGGAAGTCAGGATGCTGAAGATGATGCACATCACACATGAAGGCAGAGTTTCAAGTGCACTGTCCTGGCTAACCATTTTTACTTTTTTTCCACACTTTGCAGACATCCCAAAAAAGTCACATTAAAATCTGACACAAGATACAGTGGTACCTCACAAGACGAGAAACTCGCAGGACGAGCAAAAAAAATAATTAAAATTATTCCACTAGACGAGCCTCAACTCACGAGACGAGAAAATTTTGTGCCATACCTTGCACATCATCAGTAAGCACACTCTGTATTTCCCATTCAGGCAGCAACTCCGTGTGCACGTTCTGCTGACTCTCCTCTCTCACACAGTTTACTCCATTCCCATACGGGCAGCAGCATGCATGCATGCATTCTGCCTACGCTACCGCATGGCGGCAGGTCGACGTTCCTGATCGCAATGAGCACCACACGATGAGCTCACGTGGGAAATCTTACAATGGAGCTCTCCTCTCTCACTGCGTAAACAGTGTAAATTCAAGAGAGAGAACTCCCTGAGACTTCAGACTCCCAATACAATCTCCAGGAAGTCCCCCCTCCTCTCCTCTCCTCTTCTCTCCTTCGCGCTGGGATATTTTTAAAGCCCCGTGTGCACACACACACAAGAAAATAAAGCAGAAATTGTCCTTGTCCTTGCCCCAAATAAAGCAGAAATCCCCCCCTCGTCACTTCTCCCTTCATAGTACAGAGGCCAGAAGCGCTTTCAAACCACCCACAACGCCCAGAAAAGCTGAGAGAAAAAAGGCCCTTTTAAAGGCAGCGGATCCTCCAAGCCAGCCAGCAGCAGCCGAGGCCAGAACTTGCCTCGAAGCAGATCCGTAAGTGCTGGTTCATTTGTTCCAAGTTCTGCTTTATATCGTGTGTTAATCATGGTTACTTGTTTCAGATGTTAGGGACAATCATTTCTACCTCAAATTCTGT
>JANHZU010010122.1:132342-143135 GCA_032468055.1 Acrochordus granulatus | reverse complement strand
CACGACTGCGCAACTGAACAACAACAACAACATGAAGCCACTGGGTGATGTCAGCCATTGGTTTGGGATCTGGTGTCATTAGTATGCTAATGATTTCCATCTTGACCCCAGGCAGCTCAAGGAATAATATCAGTGACTGGGAGACTGAGAGGGAAAACCCAGACTGAAGCCCCAGACCACTGCCACCACTCCCAGGCCTCTACTTCAGCCCCGGCACCACTGGTGCAGCACCACTGCCAAAGAGTGCCGCCTCAAACACCACACAGTGGTCAGCTACCCCAGCATTGGGATGTGAAGCCCCAGCCACCTCAGTTGCAACAGCCTCAACGCCACGTGGTACAAAGCTGCAGGGACAACAGGGAGTGGCAGTGGCAAGGAGGTGGTTGTAGATACTGGCAAGCAAAATGTTTATCCCATGACCGCAGGGCTGCTGCAATGATCATAAGTTGTAAGCCTTATGTCTGCTTTTTCAGCACTGAGATAACTCCTATCAATTGCTGAATTAATGGACATTAAGTGGGGAGTCCCTGTATGGACGTGACTGGATAGGGAAAACTTTTACCTTTTTTTTTTTACCTGTATGCAGATAGGTACCTTCTGCTTCACCACATTTCCAAAATTTATAACACCTTTTCCAGCAATTGTAGCTATTTGTACAGGGATATAACATAATCTAAGTGTCACTGTTAAGTAACTTTCTTTTGTCTTTGCTGATATTGATCACTTGAGCAATCAGGGCTTATGAAAGTATCTTGAAATACGCCCACATGCACACGATTGGTGTGTGCAGAAGTTGTTCTGCTTCGCAGCAGGTCAGAGAAGAAATCAGCAGTTGGAGATTCCAAAAAACCTTTTATCGATGGGGGCAAGGGGGGGCTGGCATCGCTAAGAAGGAGACTTGTCTGGAAAGCATCGCTGAGGAAGGACATTTGTCATCCTTAAGTATTCTTTTAAGTGCCTCTGTCTGGAACCTAGAGATCTTTCTGAGCAAGAGCTTTGCGTCTATAAGACAGAAAATAAAACAAAAACGTGGACAGAAATATATAATTTGACACTATTTGGTTTGGCTGAATAAAAGTCTGGAAAGACAAAAGGGCGGGTCAGTATGTATTTCAGGGATTCTCTGTGCACGTGTATCGCCCAGTGTGAATTTCATTTCGCAAGGGATACTACTTCCCGCAGATCTAGATCCACTCTACAGATGCAGAAAAAGGAACTGGGACGGCCGAGTGTTGCCAAAAACGCAACATTCCCGGTGGCTGCCCTGAACTTGCAACGGCAGTTACACAACAGTGCGCTGCCCTCCAAGCCCAGTACAAATTAGCCACTTGACGTGACAGCAGAAAGCAGGTGTGAGAGAGCCAGCTTCGCAGCGTGCAGCTTTCAGCTGCAAGGGAGGAGACTGGACGGCGCTCGCGGGAGGAAGTCGCATTTCCAGGGCTGCACGCACAGCACCGCTGTCTGTTCCTTTCAGAAAAATGGGAGGAAGATGTTTTTTCAGAGGCCCCTTGAGTTTTCGCCTTCTGTCTCACAGAGGTTAGCGATACAGCAATGCGACGTTTTCAAGAACTGAGTGGGGAGCGATTACACAAAGGGGTTTATGTCTGCACAATCGAAGATTGTTGGTCACAGCGTATAAGGGCTGGAGAGACGGGCTGTCCTCCCTTCTTTTACGAGTTGAGAGTCAAGGAGACGGGTTGGCACAGAGGGCATGACGGGTGGCCCATCTTCTGCTGCTCAGAATCTGGCCGAGGTGCAAGCAGGGGCCTTGCGTCCCACGGCATTTTGATTGCGTTTCATTTTGTGTGTTTAAAAAAAACTGAGCAATTTGCTTTACACTTAAAACTCCTGGGTGTGTTTTGGTTTTTTTTGAAACACGTTCAGAAATATGACACGTTTCTGAAACAGTTGTGGGGCAGAGCAGCTTACAAATTTTACTGCGTGCGCGGAAGCTCCTCGCTGGTTTTTTGGGAGCAGAGGAACGGCGATCTTTCCCCCAGCATTTCGGGAAGCTTGTGGCGAGCCGGGCTGAAGCAGCTGAAGGTGGCTTCCCATTCTTCCTCCGTCATCTCCTTTTCATTCCTCCTTCGTTTTCCACTTTTCAGATCCCTTTTGTTACCCAGGAAAGCTGTTATGGAACTCCCAGATTGCACTTAAATCAGAATTGATTCACTGTAGAAAATGATGGCTGTGCAAGAAGCTAGCTTGACATTTTCTACAGGTTAATGCAGAAAAAATGGATTCGCCTCAACCGCAGTAACATTTGAAGGGTTTGTTCGTGTCGCCCTTCAACGGAAAAATTCATTTCTTCGGATCCTTCCCCGTTTCTTTCAGGTACGTGGCGATCATTTTTTACCCTTTCCAACAAAAACTTTATGCAGCAAGCACAGAGTGGCCATTGGAATAATCTGGCTGGCGGCTGGCCGACTCGCTTTCCACAGTTCTTTCATGCGCGAGTCATCACTGATCATGGCATGACCAAATGTGCTGTTGCCTGGCCGCACGGCCAGGGCCAAAAACAGCAGCTCACGTAAGTTCCCCACAGAAACTGAAGCGACAAATACACGGTGTTTTGACAAATCTAATCCAAGGAAAGAGGAGGAACAAGAATCCTTTCGTCTTATGCCTGTTTCCAGAACCGTCGGCTAAAAACTCCACAGCATTTTTAAGGTGTATCATGTTCGTACTGATGGAGCAGGATGACAGATCATGAGACTGAAGAAGTACCACCACTTCTGCTCAACAGACCAAACGTGGTTTTTATCTTTGTCAGATTGTGATATTCTGGGATCAGGAATGCCCCAGAAGTGAAGCATTTGGAATTCTGTGTCAAAGCCTCAAACGTTCTCCAACTATGCTGTGTAAGTAGCCCAAATCCCATTTTAGGGCAAGGAAAGGAGAATAAGTTTTGGGCAAGAGTATGCCTGATATTTTTGAGAAGCCACAAGGCCCCCACAGAAAGGGACACATTCATACAATTTTCTCAATAACAGGATGGAAATGATTTGCTTGTCCCTCCTTCCAGGATGGTTTTTTCTTCAACTTTCCCATCTAGTCTATATTTGGGGGTGTCCCCTGGTTATTTTCTAGCAAGGTATTTCATTGGATGGAGTATATTAAGGCTGATGGTTGTGCCAGAAGATTCCTTACTGGAAGAATATGTAGGTAAAGATTTCTCAGTTACCCAGACAGAAGTTGTCTGAGGTTTAGTCATGGAAGTGGACTTTTCTTTTTCTCTTAGGAATGTTTCACTGCTGATCCAAGCAGCTTCTTCAGTCTAAGAAAAATGGTGGTCAGGGATCCCATTTATTTCTTCCAATATCTAACCTTAATAGGCTCATTAGATGGGCAATGGGGGATGAGAGTAGACAGAGTTGTTAGGATGTAATGTGTCGATGAATATTCAACTCTGCCTACCTTGGAAGGCAGCCTGAGTTCACCTTGGAAGACATAAACGGGGTTCCTGGACCAACTTTTTTCTTAGACTGAAGAAGCCACTTGGATGAGCAGCAAAATATTTCTAAGACAAATAGAAAAGAAGTCCAATTGCCAGGACTAAACCTCCAGACAACTTCTACCTGGATAACTGAGAAATCTTCACCTACATATTCCCACACATTTTCGGAAAGAAAGTTGATGCAGGAATATGAACGGAGAGCAAGAAAGGAGGAAGCAGGTATTTAACAAATCTCTGCCTACTCTCATCCCCCACTGCCTACCTAATGAACCTATTTGGGTGAGGTGAGGAATGAGTCCACCTTGGAAGTCGTATACGGGGCTCCATGACCAACTTTCTTCATAGGCTGAAGAAGCTGCTTAGATGAGCAGCAAAATATTTCTAAGACAAAAAGAAAAAAAGTCCAGTTGCCATGACAATTTATTGTAAGAACTGAAGGGGCACCCAGAACTGAACTTGTAGGATCTTTCAAAGTAGGAATGAGAATGCAATACAGAAACATATTATTCCCATATATATTAAATATATACACCAATATTTATGTATCTCTTACTCTCTAAGATGATTCTCAAGAAAGAGAGAATGTATGTGTGTGCAAAAATAATTTATGCTTGGCAACACTGAGGAAAATAGAAAAGGAAGGGAGTAGAAAAGTTGAAAAGCTGGATGGATAGCATCAAAAACATTACTGGAATGTCCTTGGAAAAGTGATGAGATCGGTCAGGACAAGATGGCAAGCATTTGTCCATCGAGATTATTTGGGGCGGGGATGGATTTATAGAGCCACCCAACTTAAACAGCGTTACTGGGTGGGTTACAGCAAAATCAAAAATTACCCCCAACAAAGAAACATTATATGACTGACATCTTTAAAAACCTACCCAATATATAAAATATAAAATGGTGACCAAACCCACTAATTAACAAGAGTTGTACCAAGTGTTGCTAACTATGTAACTTCTATCCAAGTTCTCACCAGATTTAATCAGCTTCCATTTGCTACTGAGAACTTCTCACATTTATCTTTACACCAATTTTTCGTCTACATCATAGCGACTCAACTTTATCTGGAGCAAAGGGAAAAAATTAAGACAGGTGCAAGATGAGATAAGAATGCATGAAAAGAAAACAGGAGACTGAAAATGCATTCCTGTGCTACAAATACCAAAAGAGCTTCACTTTGCAGTCTTAAAATATTTTTCCGTTCCTTCTCCTTTCTAAAGGAAGAAAAACAACATTTAGTACAACCCAGTCTTGTTCCCGAGTTCTCATTACTTCCTTCCTTCTTTGTTTCCATGTATTCCACATGGTGCCATCATGATTTCAGCAGACTTTTTATTGCCATTAATGAGGTACCCCAATTCCCTAAATGGAGGTGGACGTAAGCTCTCTGATGCTGCAAATGAAGCATCACGTTCATTGGCAGATCTTGCTCTGAGTTTTCTCACACAAGGACTTCTTTTGCTGAAGTTCTTTTTCTTGACTGGATCAGAACACTGTTCAATCTATTATTGTTAGGAAAGCTTGATTAGTTTCCCTTTGGAGCAGAGGCATCCACAGCAATGGTCAAAAAAATCAAAATGGTGAATCTTCTGTGTAATTAAAGCCCTGCCCTTTTTAAATGTGTATCGGGGTAGTCCCAAAACTTAATAGACTTTTACAATGAGACGCACATGAAAGTAGGCAGAGCCTTGATTGCACCCTCATAGCTTCCATCCTGTAGATGAAGGCTGCCCACAGTATCACAGGGAATTTTCTTACTAAAGGAAGGGAAATATTTATTCCTGATAATTCACACTCAGCCTTTCTCCTTTTCCTTCTTCCCTTTTCTTGTTCAGGTATCACATGGCTGTCATTGTCCTGGTTTGTGTGCTGCCTTTCACTGTGATGTTCGTCACATACTGTGCAATAGGAGTAACTCTGTGGCATAATGATGATCCTGGAGATCATACTAATATGGTGCAGTATCAACATAAGATAGGTTGATAAAAGGAAAAGGTTAGTAATTTATTCACCCCACCCCAAATATGCTGCCTTAAAATAGAATATTCTATTGCAAGTCTTATACCGCTGTAGAGTTGACATTCATTCCTAGAAGATATAAATCAATTATGTCTCTAGTAACAATCTTTGTGTAGGGCGCATGGTGGCACGAGTGGTTTAGATACTGGGATTGTCAGCTGGAAGGTCAGCAGCCTGAGTTTGAGACCAAGAGCCACCACGTAACGGTGTGAGCTCCCATTGCCTGCCTAGCTCCTGCCAATATAGCAGTTGAAAAGCATGTAAAAATGCAGTAGACCACCTTCGGTGAGAAGGTAACAGCATCCGTGTGCCTTGGCGTATAGTCATGCTGGCCACATGACCACAGAAGCATCTTCGGACAAACGCTGTCTCTTTAGCTAGGAAACAGAGATGAGCACCACCCCTTGAGTCAGATACAACTGAAAGGGGACCCTTACCTTTAACAATATTTATAAAGCAACTTATTTTCATCAGATTCCCTCTGCTGTCCATTTCCTATGGGAGTAAGAGTTGGGCTGATACTAATCTGTTGGGGCAAGTAAATTGAGGATGTCCCTTCTTGTCAGCATGGCAAACCAGCCTGGCACTCTTGAGTCCATAAAAAGAAAATAAATAAATCCTACTGATGTGGTTTACTATTATTAGTGATATATGAGTATATGATGTGCCACAGTATAACTTTTTCAATGGCAATACATCTTTCAGGGGTAAAGTAAGCACAATTTCAGGGTTTTTATGAACAGCCATTTGCTGCATTATCAAGTAATATTAAAGTAGTTCTATTATTGATGGCACCAGGACCCACTGATAAAATACTTTGGTTTCAAATAAAATGTACCAGCTGCAGTAAATCCAATCTTTTTGGGAGCATGTAGCAGCTACATGAACTGCTCCAAAGGAGATAATTTCTTGATTATAATGGACCAGCCAATCAGTTTTGTTCATGTTATCTCGCGCTTCAGACAGGAAGAACCAGCTTTGCCTTGAGCTCAGTCTGTGGGAAAGGTTTATACAGCAAAGCCAGGCACAGTGAGCAAGCTTTCACAAAAGGCTTCTGCTATTATGTGCCTACATAAAATTATTAGCCTGGAACTGAGTTGGGCGGGTCACAAGCTAGGGATCAAGACAGCATCAGCATGTTTATTTGAGACCACAGAATCCATCTGTTGTTTTGGGTCACCCATTACAATCTTGGTAACTCCAATACAACAATATGAACATCAGCATTTTGGAGGCCCTCAAGCACGGCATTCTGACCAGGTCCCTCTTGCCTGACAAAGATGAGAATTTCTAACTAAGCAAATTCTTACACTGAGTCGGTGCTGGTCTGATCAAAGCAGCTGTAAGAGTAAAATAATACATTTTCTTCAATACGCTGTGCAAATGTTCAGTTTTGCAGCCTTGAGAGTGATGGCGAGCAAGGTCAGCAAAGAACTGGTTGGCAATTGTCTCCTCTGAGAAGATATCTTAGTTGTGTTGATCTTCCTTCTAGAACCAACATATGGATTTTAGAACCTCATATAAACATCTCGTCAAGATGGAAGAGCAGGACAGCTGGTCATAAACACTAACATTGGTACATCATCCTCACATCTGTTGTCAGATGCCTCTAAGCTCCAGACTGGCCTCATTATATTTAATGTTGACCATCCTCTGCATCTTCTTCTCTTCTTCCTTCCAGTTGGGAAGGACCAAAAGGAGAAAGAAAAACAGACTGCTGTAAGCTAGAAAACCTTTAGATGACTGCAGAGAGATACAAAAAGCTCTTAATTTGTTGCTGCATCAGTTGGTCTGGAGTTTTGCTGTCTCAATGAGAAGTTGGTCTTGGGGCCCAGACTAACAATTTGAGCTGTGCAGACAAAACCACTTTGCTAGCTAAAGATACAGAGAAGAGCCTATTCAGACATTAAAATGGAATATTGGGGTTAATGTTAACTATTAAGATAAAAATAGCATCAGCATGCCATGCTTAATGAACTTCAAGGTGAAGAAATTAAGGTTTATTTTCTTAGGAGTCATGAAATGACCAATTGGCCTCTCACGTCTGGACTGCAGACGTCTGGCTTCACTACTAGACATGGCAGGACAGGAGAATAATTGTTGTTCCTCTTTCCCCTGCCATCCAATCACGATCTTACGTTTTAAAAATAATTTTATTTTGCCATTGCTTAACTAAACCAAACAAGCTGTCGAAAAACGGAAGAAAACAAGAAAGAAAAAGAGCAAAACACCCCCCAAAACAACATTATATGGATTCTCATAAAAGTTGCAGCGAAGGATAACAATATTCCCATTGTAATCCTCCACCCATAAAATATATCGGAAAGCCGCTCCCTCGTAAACTGCAAGTGGTGTCGTGTGTTCAATCGCTTGAGAAAGCGGGGCCATTGATTTATCTTTCCCAAGGTGAAGCATCCTGCCTGAGCCATAAGAACCCCACAGAGACTCCACTTCTTTTGCCAGCCGTTGATTGGAACTGAAGGTATGCCAGAGTCAACAAACAATCATAAAAGCTGGTCCAAAGGCTGATGACTCTATCAAAGACGAATAGCTGCTTTTTTCTGAGATTGGAACCAAACAGCCCCACTTGAAATGTTTTGTTAGAAGGTTTTGAGTCTCCGGTGGCATCGTCAGGTTCTTGCTACGTCTATAAAAATGTGAATTGTGGGGCCATTCTGGGGCACAAGCTCCATCTCTTTGGGGTGTGCCTGCAGCGTTGCAATGCACGTAGAAAAGGGCTGGGGCTTGTTCACACCACCATGATGCAGCTTGCAACACGGTCACCTGCCCTCCCCTTTGTCCCATCCCTGAGGACGCTGCCAAGACTATCCCATGAAAGTTTCAAGAATTCAGCATAGGAAACAATGGGAACTTGGGAACCAAGCGGGGCTCGTCTTCCTCCAAAATTGATGGAAATCCACGTTAACCGCCATTTGCTTCTCAGCCTATAAAAATGCAGGCAGAGGAATGACTTGACATTCTTTTAAAAATTAAAAATCCCCCAGACAGACATGAAAACAACGGCCAAGCGTTTCTCTCTCATGTGTTCACTACCGTGTTCTTAACTTTTCAACCTGCGCACAGTAGATGCAGCAAGAATGGAATCTTGCAGTTTTGGGGGTGTTTTGGCTAACCCACTTTCCAAATGAGCCATGGCTTGGAGGAACTTTCTGAAAACAAGTCAGTTGCAGAATACCCAAATTCTTGAAAGGTTATGAACAAAACACTCATGTGTTAAGGGCAAAACTCTGGAAACCAGGGCTTATGCATCAAGCTTGGCCCCTGTAGAATATTTTGTACCATTCTTTGTGGTAGTTAGGTTTCGCGATGGGAAAGGTAAGAGTGAAACTGCCGTAAAACATCCCTATGCACCCCCCCACCAGTTTGTCAGGGCAATGGTTGCGCTTGCAATCATATTTGCCGCTTGCTGGTTCCCTTCTAGGCTCCACTTCATCTCGGGGAGCATCTGGAAGGAAGTCAACAGGCAGAAGTACATCCAACAAGTTTACACGGCTGTGTTTTTGCTGGCCATGAGTTCTGCACTGCATAGCCCAATTATTTACTGCTGTCTTAATCACAGGCACTACGTAGTTTAAGGGACTACAGCTTCAGTGGGTAAGAAGATCTATCACTGAGGACAGCACAGTATAAAAGTACATACAGATAAATGGTAACTGGGACTTAAACTGTAACTCACGCCGAGTAATTCCTACTTTTTTCCTCTACGTTATTTTTTTTTTCATAAAAACATCAGCTTTCCATTTTAAAAAGCAGGTGCTCAGGGCTAGGTTAGGATACAGTTTACTTCACAAGGAGTAAGCCATGAATCCTTATACAAAAATAAGTCATGACTCTATGGTTTAGAAGCCATAAGGGGCTGGATTCAGAAGGTGTGCTAAGGGAGGAGAGTTGCTTATCGCTTTTCATAGGGGAACTCGCCCATTGTTGGGATGCGTGGATAAGGGCCAAAGAACTAGACGAGACACAATCTGAACAGGGATGTGGCAGGAAACTACTCTAATCAGATGTTCATTTGCATGTTATAAGGCTTCCTCTTGGGCACATGGTGAGGATTGAAAACTTAAAACCTTTCAAAGATACGGTTACTCCTGGAAAGCGCACCACGTTTCGTTCGGGAATATTTCTCTCTGCACCACAAGTGAGTATCTTGCAGCATTTCTTTATCCTCCCTCTTTGCCATGGAAAAGTAATAGCAAATTCTACATTTGCTAAGTTTAAGTGTTGGCTGGGGAAATCTCTCTCTCTTTGGGTTTGTGATTTGAGGGAAAATGTTACGCTTTGGTTCCACCCAGATTTTTTTTTCTGTTCTGGGCTTTCTGGCTTGTAGCATGTGGCACAGATCATTCCAAGACCAAGTGTGACCTTTCAGCCCAAAAGGTCACCCAACTCTTGATCTGTGATCTTGCTTTGACTTTAGAAGTATTCAGTAGGCTATCGGTCTAGATCTCTCACAGAGAGAGAGGATACAGGTGTCGAAAAGCTCAAAACAGTGGCTCCACCATGTGATAGATGGCACATCCTTATTTGCGACCAGAGTATAACACATGAAAAGGACATGAGACTTAACTGTCATGTCTGCCATCTTGATTTTTCTGAGCCCACTTTTGCAAACACCCCTGCTCGGGCAAAACTCAGGCCAAAGACAGACAAATGGACCAGCGGAGAGATAATAAATCGGAAAACTGTGGTGGAAAACACAGCAGAACTATTTTAAAAATAGAAAACTTTTGGGGAAATTGATGACTTCGCTCCCTCGTCTCTGGGTTGGACAACATACGCTTTATTAAGATTTGTGCCCCTGACAGGTTCCGATCCAGATCCAGAGTGGCTTTTCAGCGGTGCCCCTGCGTCAGCGCGACTAGAAAGAGACCAGCTTAACCTTAGTTAGCCCACACCCTTAATGAAAATCCCAAGAGAACAAGCATCTAACCTCCCTACGAGCCTAGCAATGCACAAAACTCATCACAGTATCCTTTATTTATATGCATTTGGTGGCCTGATTTTTATCCTAAAAGCTTGAATAATGGTTTGTCTTGTTCTTTTGCTGTAGCATCAAAAATACTGCACTGGATCATGACATGTTTGTAGCTGTTCTTTTATGGTGGCAGGGCAATTTGCCAATCTGAGTGGCCCTTTGGAAATCTCTTTTTACACAGAAAGTATTGACTATTCTATTCTCTGCAAAATCAAGCAGTTAATACATTTTCCCCAATGTGTCTTGACAATCTAACGTGCCAGTCTCTTGGTATAATCACAAGAATAATTCCATCCATACTGATCTCAGAACATCAAA
>JANHZU010010122.1:111476-131446 GCA_032468055.1 Acrochordus granulatus | reverse complement strand
CCCCAACCCGGCTGGGGAATTCTGGGAGTTGAAGTCCACACATCTAAAAGTTGCCAAGGTTGGACATCCTTGGTATAGTGGAAGTGACTTTATTAAAAGGCATATACTATTGTTCGTTAGTCGGAACAGATGCTATTTCATTCTATTTTTTTTCTACAAACGAAGACTAAACTTTGCACAAAGAACTAAAAACTAAACAGTGAAAAAAGATTTTTATATTTCCCCATAATTGGAACTAGCCTTAAACTTTCTTAGAATGTTTTTTTAAAGAGCACTGAACACTAGATTGTTTTAATAAACATTATTATACCTCAATTGGCGTAGCAATAATATAGTCTACTGTAAGGCACATTTTAAATACAGTATTATAATTTATGAAGTAAAAAGCCTATTTCACTTTAGAAAGGAAAACTGATTTTGTATAAACTTATTAAACAGTGGATTATACTATAAAATAACCAAGGAATGGTGACATTGTTTTAAAAAATAAATTTTGGAAATACCTTTCATACAAAAATTCCAGCAAATTGAAAAGCAGCACAAAATGAATTTACTGATCTGGATTTTTCTTCTTCAATAATGCTGTGTTTTTTTAACCCTCTTAAAACACTGGAACTGCCTCCTTAAATCTGGAGGTCCCAATCAGTAGCAGCAGAAGCAACTGTAACTATGAATATGAATGTTGTTTCCCCAAATTAGAGATATTTTTGCAGTCTAAAAAATAAGCAGCGTATGGAATAAATAATGCGTGCAAAACATTGAAGGAAAAAGTTTCCCCTGCCAGTCGTGACTGACCCTGGGGGGGAGTTGCTTATCTCCAATTCGCAGCCAAAGAGCCAGCCTTGTCCGAAGACACTTCCGGGCTCATGTGGCCGGCATGACTACACGCCAAAGCACACAGACACTGTTACCTTCCCACCAATATAGGTGGTCCCTATTTATCTACTTGCATTTTCACATGCTTCGAACTGCTAGGTGGGCAGGAACTGGGCAAGCAGCGGGAGCCCACCCCGTTGCACGGTGGTGCTTGGGTCTTGAACTTGAGTTGCCAACCTTGCAGCCGACAAGCCCAGCGTCTTTACCGCTCAGCCACAGAGCCGCGAACATAATTAAAAATTTCCAGATGGCGAATTTTAACAGAGCATCCTATTACTCTTCTACCTCTTGCAGGCAGATCTCTCCCTTTAAATCAGACTTTCATTAGCATCTGTCAGCATTCAGGCTTAAATCCCTTAAAATGCAGGTTTTTTATCCAATTTTGAACTAAGGAATTATAATGAAACCAGTAGTTTTCTAGCTCTGCAGTCTTTTCTATGCCAACCAAATGCCAGCACACTTTGGATCTGTTTCTTCCGCGCTGAAGCTGCAAACTACATCATCTGCAAAAGCAGCAAGCTAACATACATTACATACCCAACTTTTGAAAGAAAAAACACGTATTTGCATGTAAAAACTCACTCTGTTACCCAGCACTTTCTCTGAACATTAAAACCTGTGGATACCAAGGTAGCAACTAATCTGGACAAATAAAAGGTCTGCTGACTTATAAAGTATATTATAATTTTGCAACCACATGTCCAATATCTGAACTATAATGAGATCTTCTAATTGTTTTAGTGAAACTCAAAATTGGCTAGATCTGTAAATATTTCAGGGAGGCTCTAATCTAAAAATGTGAAGTAAATTATTCCTCCTTTGTTTCCCTTGCATTTATACAATATAAATACCCCTTTCATTCCTTTGTCAGAAAGAATCACCAGACACCAGTAAACACACATCAAAATAAAGTTTAATTATGTCACAAATATCCACTTTGCACTATGTAGTATCATCACTCCTAGTAGGCAATATAAAAAGACTTTCCAGCATAGGAAAACCATGGGAATCATGCAGCCCTTCAGGAAGATGTACACACACGGACACACTGAAAGCTGCAAAATACTGGGCGAGACTCATTTTACCACAACTGTTGATCACAATGCACCAAAATGTGTACTGAAAATGCTTATTAAGAGAGACAGCAATCCGAATCTTGAGATATAAAGTAGGTTTGAATTTATTTGATATAAAGGTTTGAATTTCAAGTCTACATCAAACTGAGAGATCTTATAACTGCTTTTCTCTAGTGCTCCCTGTAACAATATTTTTCAAATACTGTACCTTGGTAAATCACACCATCATCTCCAACTAAAGCATAAACCAGGCCTTGAAACTTAATGTTCCTAGAATTGCCCACATGCCTAACCGCCTCCATGTGAGCATTTTCAGAAGTTTAATAGGTGCAATCCAACTCCATAAAAATCAATGCAATTTCACCACCATAAATTATCTTACTGTAATTTTCATAGAAGGTAACGCGTGTCATATTTTCCCCTTTGATTCTTTGGCTATAGCAAAGTCAAGACAATTTTCAGCATTTTGCAACAGTATAAATGCTGCCCTGCAGAAGCATCTGAATTAGGAAGCCACCCATGCCTGTTCAGTTTCCTCCAAGTTTTTGAATAATATTGTATCAGGCACCCTGGACTATGAGAGAAAATCAAAATGGTGGTCAGATCCATAGTCACTGCTATCATAAATGTAGAGCAGTGCTTCTTGAGCTTGGCAACTTTAAGATGAATGGATTTCAGCTCTCAGAATTCCCCAATCAGCCCTGCTGGTTGGGGAATTCTGGGAGCTGAAGTCCATACAGCCTTAAACTGAGTTTGAGAAACACTGCTCGAGAGCAAAGGCTGCACAGGATTGACCAAGGGGTAGAATTTTGTTTAAAAAAGTGAAGATGGAACTAGGATGACACAATCAAAGCCCTATCTCAACATGAAAAAGAGATGGGGCTTCAGTTGCCTATAGCCTTGGTTGCTGTATATGAATATGCACTGGCATAGTTATTCCAGATGTGCATTTGTGGTATGGATCCAACAGAACTTCAAGATTCTGTCCCCCATACCATATTATATTCCTCCATGCAAGCTCTTGTGTTTCTCCCATAATTCAGGACCTTATAAAATTGGAAGCGGCTCTCAGCAGGACATAAAGTAACAAAAAGGGAATTTCAAACTTTTTTATTAAAGGTGAGGGGGGTGTAGAGAACGTGGAAAACAGCAAAGTCAATAGAAAGGCAAAAAACATTTCTTATGATCAGTGATCTGGATTACCCTGGGCACTTGATTCTATTAGTAAAGACTTGCCTTTTGAAATACCGCACATATTATTTGGAAATTCAATGTCAATCACCAGAACCAAGGGAAATAGCAGTGATAACATATGGGGAGAGATAATGGTTGACTGATTAACTGATCTGTGCATTCCGTGGTTCAGTGGAAACAAAAGAAAACTGTGAAGGGAAGTCTAAATCCTGAAAATTCAGATGCTACCAAACCACTGTAGAAATTCTAAGATGAGTGATAAGGAAAATAAAACATTAGACAAAAAGTTCAGATGGGAATTGCTATGTTCCCTTTGCATAAGCATTTGCCTCATACTCAGCACTGTTGGTGGTTGTTTAATATGGACATAGTAGCAGCTGCAAATCATACACTTGACACAGTACCACCTGCTCTCGCTCACATCAATGTTTTGGCTGGAATTTTAGAATCTCAAATCCTAAAACTCGTTTCTGACATTTGTTTAAATTATAGGTCCATTTTGTTATGATCTACAGATGGGGAATGTACTAAATAGGGCAGAAAAAGACACATGCAGACAAAGGATCCAAAGTGGAAGATATTATCAGCAACAGCATACTTAATCAGCATTCTATTTTTATTTTTTTTAAACCCCAACTCTTTCACCAAGCAGTGAATTCTGGGCTCTCTCTGCCAGTTCAGACTACAGAACCGCTGCTGGTCAAGAAAGTGCTTGGAAGTCATAAGCAGCCTGGGGAACAGAGTTCAGTTATGCTCAGAATCGCGGAGTCGGCATCCCACCGCAGTGATGAGGGCAGCTCCTTTGCCGCTGCCGTCTTCTGAAAGCAGGAATGTCACATCGCATTTGGGTGCCAGTTCCTTTACTGTTTGGTGCATGATCTTTGAAAAGCTGCAGAAAGCACAGAAGGGGTCAAAGATCCTTTTTCTACCGAAATGAAAATGGCACCATCATCAAAATATGCTGGGAGGGGATTCACTTGCTTGGCTTGCAGCAGGCAAGCAAGAACAGCATCTGCCAATGGCAAGTGCAGTGGTAAGCGAGAATCCCTGCCTTTTTCTATGTGTCATGATGTCACACATATACAAAAGGGGAAGAGAATCTATCACAAAGCCAACACACACCATCTTGCAGATTTGGGCTCAACTGGTGGATGTCCATGTAGGCAGGAATTTTTATTTTATTTATTCCTCACATTTTTATATTGCCCATCTCAAGTGACTCTTAGGAGAATTATGGGAATGAGGGACTCTTTCCTACATCATGCCCAAGATTTGATGCTTTACAAATGAAAGGCCATACAACACATTTTACAGAATAATATCACATACATTTTATACAATAGCTTTCTCCAACTTTGTGTTCCCAAGATGGGCTAAGGCTGCTTTTCTTAGAACTGCCAACCAATAGCTTTGGAGGAGGCTGTTTAATTGTTTTATTTATTAAATTTATAAGTTGCTCATCTCATTGTCAAGCAACTCTGGACAGCTAATACAGAAACATCAGGCAAGAACTGTCACAGGAAAGCCGGATGCAAAGATTGGCATATGTTCTATGTACAGTTAAGATATGGATGAAGTAGTCAGATACTTCTTGACAAGCATCAACAACCTCTCAGGTTACATACATCCTCACCCTTGATTTATCACTCAGAAAATAATGCTGGAAGAAGAGTGTGTACAGTGATCAGATATATCATATTTTTTACACATGTGCATACATTCTCTGTATAAAAGATGGTACAGGAACTTAATCTGTGATAGTTTCAACCCAATAAGGCAACCCTGCACCTGCAAGAAAGAATTTCACCTTGCCAGCTCTTCCATCTTCTGAAAGCTACACAGTGAATCATCAGAACACCCCATGTTTGCACTGATATGCAGTGGGGGGTAGGGGATAAGGCTGCTTGTGAGATTAGATTACAATATTTTCCCCTCCCACACTGTTTCCCCCACATAGTCTGGGGGAGAAGATTTAAACCACTCAGAATCCAGCATTTGCTCACACAACTCACACAAAATACTTACTGTGGATGAAGCTTGTACAGTGTACCATCTACGCCCACCGTTATATCCAGATGCTCCAAGCCTCTGTTCTCCCTTATTTTATCTACAACTGCAGCCATTCCAGCTCCACACAGCTGAGCTGCCCTCCATGACACTGCTCCACATACCGTCTTCACAATTATACTGTCATCGCAAGTGCTGTTCAAGCCAAGTTGCTGGAGGATGGTACGGACCTGAAGCAATGCTAGCCTATCACTATTGAGAAAAGACATGAGGGGCGGAATCAGGTACTTGAATGACTTTCCCAAACTAAGCATCTCATTTGAGGGTGAAAATAGCTCAGGGATCTCTGAATGTTTTCAACATGAGACAAAACAGTTCTGGGGAAATATTTCACTTTTGGACTAGTTCTGAAAGCAACAGGCAAATCCTACACACAATATTCAGCTAATGTAATGGCAGGGGGAAATGACCTTAAGTGGGAAGGACCGTGGGAGACAGGGGAGAAATGCAGGCTGGACAAGTAGTGGGTAAAAGGTATCTCAGCCTGTAGAAAGAAGGAGGGTGTGGGGAACATTTCAGAAGGAACGTCTCCCTAGTTTTGGGGAGAATAAAAGGAAACAAGAGATAAATATTTGCAGTCTTGAAAGATTCTGTTAATGTAACCTTACAAGAAAGATAGAGCAAATTCTCCTGGTTATGCTTTTGGTCTGGACTGCCTCAAAGAGCGAACAGCCACCGCACCTCCGGAGCTAATATCCACTTAAGCACAAATCAGGATCCATGTATTTCCACGTAAATGAAATATTTTTATTTGACCAACATCACTTTGAAATGTGGCTCCCATCAAACATCAATTGTAGCAATGGTCAGCATTACTCCTCAGATTTCATATGAATGTTTCTACATTATACTGAGAGTGGTTGGTGTAGTGCTTAAGGCATCAGGTTAGAAAGCAGGGGACTCAAGTTTGAATCCTGTGACCATGGGCCAGTCTCACTCAGCCCTAGGAAGGAGGCAATAGCACCAATTCCAAACAACCTTGCCAAGAAAAGTGCAGAAAGTTGTCAGAAGTTAACACTGACTTGAAGGAAGTAAAGAAAAAAAAACACTCTGCTGCAAACCTGTTTTCTTTCTGAGCTTCTGTCGAAGAAAAATATTTCCATCCTGTTATCAGAACACTGTTATTAGAAACCTGTTACGTGAAAAGCATCAGAGGCTGGCACTCCAAGAAAAACAGGGAATAAAGTTTCCTTCAAATTCAACTTAATTCTAAATGATTACATGGACATTTCTTGCCACTGCCTTGTTCTATAATGTTCTTGACTTCACAAGTTCCTGTGATCCCTGTTTAAGTACTAAGCAGCCTGGTCCTGAATAGCTTCTGCAAAATCAGTCAGACTAAGCTAGATTGTGAGGACAAGGTATTTATGTGAATTTTTGGAGAAAATGTTAAATGCGGTGGCTAAGGAAAAATAACTGCTAGCATACTGAAATAACAAACTCCATTCTAGATATACTGAGTACACTTACCTCTCGATCTGTGAAAGAAACTTGGTTTCAAAAATGCTCCTAGTTTTTAGCGTCTCTGAAATTTGACCTCTGAAGAGGAATCCTCTTTTTGTGAAGTCAATCAAAATGTTACGGACAATTTCTCCTAAATACATTCCACTGATCATCTTCTCGTATCTACAATCACAGACAAAAATGCTGGTTCAGAAACACGGTTAGCAAGGACATAAATTAAACATTTTAAAGAGAACAAGATACTTTGGGAAAGAATTATAAACAAGATGCTTTGGGAAAGGATTATAAACATGGATCACTGAAGAAATAGGTCAATTATCTCAGAATTGATGGGCAACCATCTGTCCCTATTCTGGGAGTTGAAGTTCACACCTCTTTAAAGGGCTACGGCTGGGAAACATTAATGTAGAATATGAGAATGCTCACAATTTTTTACTCAGACTTGTGAAAACTGAGGGAGAACCTCTGGTTTTATATGTTCCTTCTCTGATGTTTCTTCTTCTTCCCCTACCCCAGATGGGAAGCACATGGAAGCTGGCAGGTAAAATCACTGTAAAAATATGCTTGATTGTTCTGAGAGTACAAGAAACCTTAAACTTTTGCCAAGAATACCAAAAAAACCCAACCCTCAGAAAATTCTAGCCCATTTCAAATCAAAGATAGTTTTTGCCCATCTTCAAAGGTGGTGGATACAAATATTGGATTTTTGCCTTCTTGACTGTTATCCTTAGGACCTTGTAAAAGAAACCACAGCTCAGTAATTGTACTGTCCCATTCTGAGTATTATATCTCAACAATTGTTCACCCTTCTGTCCTCCAACAGTATTGCACACAACTGATGATAATCACCTCTGCTGCAAAAAAAGCCAAATGATTTCATATTTCTCATATTTCATTAAAAATGCATACCTTTGCTTGCCACTATTTAATGAATATTCATCCACAGCTTTGTCATAGATTGTCCTAATATCATCTAGACATCCATTGTCCCCAAAGGCACCCCATTCCATGTTCACACACATTCTGCCCTGGTCTCCCTCAACCATTTCAACATTTCTGATTTCTTCCATGTAGCATGCATTGCTTCCAGTTCCTAGAGTAAAGAAATAAACAGACTCACAACCAGAACAGCAGTTTGTTATCCTCTTCCAAGAGCAGGGACATACAACTTTCCTAACTTGAGGACTGTACCAGTTACAGGCATTACAAACAGTTGCAGTGTCTGCAGTCATTTGCAAGTTTCTCAGCCAGTTTTTGACAAGCCACATCAACTGTGAAAGTCAGATTCACCGAGCATGTGATATGTTTAACAACCATGGTGATTCCCTTAACAACCATGATAAAAATAGTAAAATATCAGGTCCCAGTCATGTGATGACTCACTTACTGACCAAAATTACAGTCCTAATTATGGTTGTAAGTTGAGGACTACCCATAATCATTCTCTTTCATATACACAAGCTCCTCTCTCATACAGCACACACACAGTGCCTTCTAGCACAAACAAAACAAAAAAAGAAATAAATGGGATGGGATCAAGAGAAGAGGGAGGAGCAACTGAAAAGGAAGGGAAATAGAAAGCAATGAATAAAACTGGGTAGCAATGAAGGGCAGGGGAAGAAGGAAATGCTTTGGTATAATGAGAACCAAGTCAAATAGCTTCTCCCAAGTACAGCTAAATCCACACTTCCTAGCTGGACCTAGTCCACCACCTCACTTTATTCTTACCTGCCCTCTGAATTTGCAGGTGAGGGAAAAGCCCTCTTCTCAAGTAAGTGAAACCAAGGACCAGAAAGCACATAACAATGCTTTCTGGTTTGAGATCAGTTAGAATATAATCACTAAAATAAAAGGAAAGGTTCGGCCTAGTTGAAAACATATGATCTGTTGTATACTTAAATAACAGTAAACTCGACTAAATTTAAAGCAAACCTCAGACATACCCACAATAAGTCCTATTTCACAATTTGGATCTTCATAGGCGCACGTCATCATAGTTCCAACTGTATCATTCACTACAGCCACAACATCCAATTCAAATTCCTTTAAAGAGACAACACCACCATTTTATTTGCAAAAAAAAATTAAACCAGCGTTATCTGTTCTGATATTTACCAATATTCTAATTAACAGGAAAAGAGGATTTTCTTTTAATTGGTAGCTATGAAATATCCTTGCTATTAATTACAAGGACAGCCACATACCAACCCAGCACCTTCTGATTCAACCTGAGAATGCTGGATTGAGATAATGGTACAACTTAGCTACTAGCAGACTTGATTGATCTGAAAAAAAAAAGCTATGCCTGGAGTCTGGTAGTTGCCTGAATGAAAATATTTGATCCCAAGAAAAAAACTACTCTGAGCTCATATTGCAAAGATTTATTAAGAAGAGTTTAAAGTACAGTAACAGCACAAGACTTCCAGCAATGGCTCCTTTCAATCAGGAAATTCACATATAGGCAACTGATACGATTATGTTTTTTTTCTTAGACACCATGTAAAAGGAAATAAACTTGCCACTTTTTCTGAAGAAGGGAAAAACAATCAACAGGTTTTGAAAGTGGCTATTAAGGTCAGATCTGGTTAGGACTTGGATTGAAGCTACCAGAGACATGAAACTGACTGGGAAATTGATGAAAGGTCCCAGAAGAATGCCAGTAAAACCTCACAAGTCACCAGGAGCTGAGGTTAGTTTGAGGAAGGTGGAGCTTTTTTCATACACTGAAGAACAGTTAAATTGCTAAGTATTAAAAATGCTGGTTGTTAACTGCATTTTGAGGGATATCTTTAGTTTGCTCCACCCAAACTGCTGTGTATTTTATTCTTTGCTAAGAAACAAGAAAAAAACACTAATATCTATTTTAATTTTTTCTCCAAAGTCCTTTATCATGTATAGTTATTATTAAAAAAATCAATTCAAAAGAAAATGGGTAAACAGCAATTCAGTAACTCCTAACTATTAATTCTTACATAGAAGTAAACAAATGATAGAATGATTCTTCAAAGCTACTTGGATTATTCTCAATCCACCACAATGATGAGATGAATTCAAATTTCCTATGTTGAATCTTGTTTTATTTTTACAGCCACAGTTCTAGTTTACTCTCCTTCTCAAAGTTTCATCCACTTTTGCCAATGATTTAAAGATCTTCCTCATCTACTTAAGCTGTCCAAGAAATTGAAACAGAAGTAGAAAACCATTATCCTTTATTTTCCTACATTATTTCAAATTTGCTGAATCACATGCTCCAATTTTATGAGAGCCATTCACATATATTTTATATAGATATAAAAGCAATTTCTCATTTCCAGGATCAACAACTTGACATTGTATAGTATGTGTGGTCTTCTTGATATAGTTGAATAGGGACAATACTTAAAAACAAACTTTCCTTCATTAAAAATTCACTTATATTATAAAATATAGTAATAATGAATCCTATTTCCTGTTTTACATCCTCCAGGTATTCTGGGATTACAATTCTAGCACTTCCAATCAGCACGGACAATGGAAAGTTCAGATCAGGTGCATCCAACCTTAAAAATGTATGGACTTCAACCAGCATAGCTGGGAACAGAAGTCCACACATCTTCAAGCTACCAACGTTGGACACCCCTGGTTTAGATCCAATCAGCTGTAAGGTTATCAGTTTAAAAAAGACTATTTACATGGTGATTTATATTGCTGAGTTATGATTCTTTCATGGCTCTATAGAGCTATAGCTATAGCATTAGCTATAAAAATTTTAAAAATAACAAATTGAGACACTTCCATTCAACAAGTCAAAAAAATGAAAAATTTAAATATGAAACAATATAGTTTCTCCCTTCTGTGAAACATAGTATCAGACATTTTCCAACAGTAACAAGAATGGATGAAGATATAGACGTAAATACAGCAGCATGGACTATATGTTAATCCATTTTTCTGACTTCCAGTCCTTCATGCTAATGCATGGGTAACAGGGTCTGCAAAACCTGCCCTTGTAGGGTTCTGTACCTCCTCTGGACATTCTATCCCAAGTATTCCAGCCTCAGGATGGTCTGGTAAGTTTGATCCAAAAGAGAAACACGATATTTCATAGTTCTCCAAATTCATATTCTACTCCTAGAACACTTGACAGTGTCTATGCCTACTGACTAAGAGTTAGTCTTATTGCTATGTTCCAACCTATGTATGTTCTAGGGTACTGCTTTTTTTCTTTTTTGGTGCCTTAGAGTCATTTATTGATTCCTGGCAATTACCTGGACAAACCCTGAGGTTTTCTTGGCAAGATTTCAGAAGTGATTTGCTCTTGCCTCCTTTCTAGGGCTGAGGGAGAATGGCTGGCCCAAGGTTATCCAGATGATTAAGGCAGAACTAGAACTCAGTCTTCTGTTTCTAGCCTGGTGTCTTCACCACTATACCACACTGGCTCTCTGCTATAATGGGATTCAAATTAGGATAGATCTTAATATTGGGTCTCTAATTCAATTAGAGGAGGCACGGTGGTATGAGTGGTTAAGATGCTGGGCTGGAGGGTCAGCAGCCCAAGTTCTAGAACCAGGCACTGCCATGCAACCGTTCCTGCTCCAGCTCCTGCCAACCCAGAAGTTTTGAAAGCATGTAAAAGTAGATAAATAAGTACCGCCTATATGGTGGGAAGGTAACAGCGTCTGTGCACCTCAGCATATAGTCATGCCAGCCACATGATCACGGAAGTGTCTTCAGATGAACACTGGGACTTTGTCTAGGAAACAGCACTGCCTCCTAGAGTTGGCCACAAGTGGCAGAGGAAACTTTACCTTCACTTTAATTCCATTCACAGATCAGGTCAATCTTCAGGAATGGGTATGAAATGAGGAACTCAATGCATTATTTTCTGGGACATCTGGGGAGGCTCAAAAAAGTCAAGACGGCAGCCATGATTGTGCAACTGAAGCCTTGTTTTTTAAATGCTTTGCACATGCAACACATGTAAAGAGGCAAAGTTTCAATCACATCATAGTTTCCATCTGGCCTTTTTTTAATACCCCTCTCTAATTAACATTTCTGGTTATACTGGTTTTGATACATTTCACCAAAGAGCACATTTCACCACCATTAATGTTAGCAATAATAGTCTAATAGGAAGCTCATTTATATAATTTTTAGTAGATCAGATATGCATTAAATCACCATCGAAGACCACTACTCTACCAAGCACTGACAAAGGCTGTTAAAATCTTAATGCTTAGTTTCACCTTCATTTTTTTGTTTGCATGTTTTTCACTTTACAGAAATGTACTATTTTAAGCGAAGCAGAGAATGTGAAGATTTAACAGTGATTCAAACCAAGAGTTTATTAATTTTAAAATTATCACAATCCTTTAATCTTAAACCAAAACAGGTATATAACTCACCTCTCTTCTTTTAATTCCATCTCTTAGCAAACTAACAACATCCTCTCCTTCACAATCAGTAGCCTTAAAGCCCTTGGTCCAATTCAAAAGGATACCCTAAAAAACAAAATAAATGAAGTCCACTTTTGATTCTAAACATGTGTTATGAGAACAAACCAAAAACAGTCACCAGAAGCAACTAAACAATTAATGAATATATATATGACAGTCTTTCATTACTGCATGCCCTTGTAATCCCAATCTGTGTTGCGATTATAACTCCAAAATTCCTTTGGCCAACAGAACTTGTAATTCCAACTCATCTAGTTGGCTCCAGACTGGAGAAAGCAAAATGATGGCGTTAAGAAGATCTTCCATGACATTTATGCTGAGCTGTTGAACTTCAGGTCAGGAGCATCCAACCTCGGCAACTTTAAGATCTGTAGACTTCAATTCCCAGAATTCCTCAACCAGCTATGCTGAGGAATTCTGGGAGTTGAAGTCCACACATATTAACATTGCCAAGGTTGGACACTCCTGACCTGAAGTTCAACAGCTTTAGGCTAAGTACTCTACTTGGGACCAGAGGGAGACACCAACCTACATTTCCTCAGCCAGACCTCATGAAAGAATATTTATTATTCAGTATTATTGAGCTAAATCTCCCACCCAAAAAAGCCAAGTGAAGCAAACTGTCAAGTGATACGATACTCTCCTTTACCGCTATGCCAGTGTTTCTTAATCTTCTTGCTAGAGAATTCTGGGAGTTGGAGTCCACACATCTTAAAAGATGCTGTGGTTAGGAAACACTGCTCTATGCTATCCATCAGCAAAGTAAATGGATGGCAACCACTATTCCCAGAAATAACTATTTCAACCTCTGTTTCAGGATACTTTCAAGGCACAGCCTATACATGGAGAACAATTACTCTGTAAATAAGTTTTTGTTCACTGCAACTGCATTTCAAACAAACACAACATCCTCGTTACATGCAAGAAGTCCCAGGCTGATATTCAGCATTTTCAGTCAAGCTGGGAAGTGCTTCTGTATGAAATGCCAGTGAGAACCACTTAAGTGTAAATAATACTAAACAATATGGATCAAATGATCTGAAATTAAGGTAAGACAACATCTCTGCTATGCCTGAAACATAGCAATCTGTGTACAGGTAGTCCTCAAATTACAATCACAATTGGGACCAGAATTTCCATTGATAAGCAAGCTGATTGTGAAAATAATCACACCAAATTTTGCAATCTTTTTTGCATAGTTGTTAATGAATCACTGCAGTTCAGTGAATCCTGCAATTATTAAGCAAATTTGGCTTCGCCCCTTTACTTTTATTGTCAGAAGCCGATTTGGAAGGTCACAAATGGCAATCACATGATCCTGGAACCTGAAACCCTTGTAAATAAACCATCCAGGTTGCCAAGCACCCAAATTTTCATCACATGTCAGTGGGGATGCTGCGACAGTTATAAGTGCAGGATCCGTCGTAAATAACTTTTTTCAGTTCTGTTGTAACTTCAAATGATCGCTAAATGGTTGGATGTTGATATTCTTCCCAAGGACAGATTAACCTGAAACCAAAGGATCTCTTGCTCCTAGTCCATCATTATGGTTCAGACAACAACAGCAGGACTTTTCTTTTTTTTTCATCTATACTATTCTTCCATTCATAAAATACCAAAGGAAATGGACCCTCAAAAGCAGATAATGAAAATTTGCATTTAAGAATAACAAGAGTCACTTACAGCATCTAAGCTGGTCTGTTTGCAGGGAAAAGAAAATGTAAAGCCCAGAGGGAGGCATGCTCCTTTTATTCCCATGTAATCCAAGAAGTCCGAAATGCAAGTGACAATGTGATCAAACAGCTAAGAAGAAAAAGAAATATATGTATTTTTTTAAAAACTGAATTTAAAAAGAAAAACATAAAAGACATTCCATGTAATGCTCACCTCTTCTCCGGTCCCCTGCATAACCTCTATAGGGATTGAATATATTTTATTGTGCATTTCTACCATTCTTCTTTTACCACTTCGGATCTTCACCAGCAAAACACGGAAATTTGTTCCACCAAGATCCAGAGCCAGGAAGTCTCCATTCTCTGCAATGTATTTTGAAACATTAAGAATAAAGCACTTAAATTCTGTTGGAGAATGTAAACGTTCTACTGAGTTCTGTCTTATTTGCATCTCATAAGTATATGATTGGCCATTGCAAGAGGAAAATATTGCACTTGACAAGCTTTTGACTGTTCAAGTCTTCTTAAAAATGGACACTGGCCATTATTGGTTAATTTTATTTATTATTACAGCTAATTAACACAGAGCCATTTTGAAAGGGTTTGCTGGCTTTGAAATACGAGAATTAAACATGGATCTTCCCAGTTGGTTAAACTGGCCTAAATATTGAAAAAGCAGAAAGGAAGAGGAAGCAAATAGTATTCTAGCATTAATATCTCACACCAACAGAAATTGGATTGTTGAGCAATGCTGAATTTGGTTGAGGTGCATCAGATTTGCAGTTTGCCACTAGGTGGTGTTGCAGCTCCATCCCGGTTGAAAGGGAAGTGCCTTCCCAAGCAAACCCAATGCAGCAGAGGTTGTGATATTTTTTAAATTTTTCAGAACTATGAAATAAAAATAAGAATTTCTCTTCATAACAAACCAAAATATGAATAATGGTATTTCAGATGAAAGAAGGAATACATTAAGGGCCATATTTAAAAAGTCAGCTGGAAATAATGGAAAGCTCAATTAAATAATCTCTCCAGTGCACTGTATTTTGGACATGGCAGGCTGGCTAGTAAAAGGTGCCTTCTACAAAATTATCTCAGCTTGCATCCTGGGAAAGTTGTAAAGTATTTGCTGATTGCTTCAATTCTTCATTCACTTGGTGACAAACACATGGGTTTAAAAATGTATATTGTAATAAAATGTATAATGCTTGTAAGCTGCCAAGAGTCTTCAGAAATTTGCGGCATATAAATGCGAAGAATAAAATAAATAAATGTCCCAGTAGCTGTTGAATAAAATCACATGGAGCAGCATCGGAATTTCCAGAGTTGAGGGTATGTGGTGTGCAACTCGGCTTTGTTTGGTGTACTACAACCTACATGCCATTTTTATTTTGTCACTAAAAATCCAAGAAAAATGGTACCTCATAAGATACAGCTTTTGAGGTTCTGTTCCCAAGCAATAAAAAAAGGTAAAGGCTTCCCCTGCAAATTGTAGCCGACTCTAGGGAGTGGTGCTCATCTCCATTTCTTAGCTGAAGAGCCGGCGTTCATCCAAAGACATTTCTGTGGTCATTGGCTGGCATGACTATATGCTGAGGTGCACAGAATGCTGTTACCTTCCCACCAAAGGTGGAACCTATTTATCTACTTGTATTTTTACATGACTTTCAACTGCTAAGCTGGCAGGAGGTGGAACAAGTAAAGGAAGCTCACCCCATTATGCTTGGGTCTCGAACTCAAGTTGCCAACCTTCCATCCGACAAGCCCAGCATGTTCACCGCATGATCAAATCCCAAACAATACCCAGAACTAATTTTAGCTTGAACATTTTTTAGCCACTTCACTGTTTAATGGTACTTTCACTTTTATCTGTTTGAAAACTGTCTATGTTAGTGACTCCATTAGTGGCTTACAAATGCTTTGCATTTTTCTCTCTGCTCTGGAAGAACAATGTATCAATATCTCATAAAAATACAGAATCTGAAGATGGTCAACCAGTAGCAAATCTTTGACTGGTGGGGTCAAGACTTATTTTGTTTTTTTAAAAAAATCTTCATTCTGCATTAATCTGGGGCTCTTTTGATTTTTGGATTCCCATACCCATAATTCCAGGCCACTGGTCATACTTATTGGGGTTTATGGAGGCTGTGTTCTGAAATATCTAGCAGGCATCAAATGAATCAACTTGAGGCATGAAAGAGCTACCTGTCCCATCAGGGGTGCTGCGGACAAAGGTGGGCAGCATCTTGACCTTGGCGTGGTCATGTGACTTTTTCTTGAGGCCAGCCTCCATCTCTATCCTCATCCGCTTCTTCACCTGAAGCAGCTGCTCGTTGGTAAGCCTGAATTCTGCCAGGGTCTCTTCTATCTGCCGGTGCTGCTCTGCCAATCGATAAGCTACTGCTGTGACAAAGGCCGCCCCCTTCCCACTGCCACTCTCCGAGAGCAAGAAACGCACATCAGAGTCAGGCATTAAGCGTCGCACCGTTTTGTGCAGGCGCCTGGCGTATCTAATGAATAAGAAAGAGAAAAATCAGGATTAAATTCATCTTTTGTTTGATGCACATCACAACCACATTCATAGGTCACAGCTGAGGTCTGGCTCTCCTGTGCATCATTCTACATCATTCTACATCATCTACATCTCCTGTGCATCAATTCTACATCATTCCTTCAATGATAACCACTATTACTCCCAATTCAAACCAATTTGTACAGTACGTACCTAGGAGTAACCACTATTTGGAAAATGCAGAGGGTGAGTTGGTCCCGCAAGACAACTACAGAATTTGTACAGAGGAATGGAGCATTATCAATGGAACTGAGACCTGTCCAAGCCATCTCTGCCTATTTTGTTCAACTAGTTAATATAATTCTTTGCTCAAGAAAACAGAGAAAACCTTATCTCAAAAAATCTCATACACTGTGAAAAATATCAGTAAATGAATTTTGGAAAAACATGTTCAAAAGAAAGCATGAACAACTAATTCAAGAAAAAATATTTCAAGACAATTATAAAGAATTAGAGTGAGATCTCCAAGGGCTGAAAACAGAGACAACTTCTTATAAGTACAATTTTCAAGCATTCAAGACAGAAAGCATGGAATCAAGGTTTATTACAAGTTAATAAAAGCGTTCCTTTACAAAGATTTAGACCATGCACTTCTTTAAAGCTTTCAAAGGAACCCAGTATGAAGAAAAGATTATTCAAAACATGATATCTTGTCCTAGTGCACTGATCACAATGGTTATGTTC
Organism: Acrochordus granulatus; assembly: GCA_032468055.1. Taxonomy (NCBI): domain Eukaryota; kingdom Metazoa; phylum Chordata; class Lepidosauria; order Squamata; family Acrochordidae; genus Acrochordus; species Acrochordus granulatus. The sequence continues at coordinate 114,408 of JANHZU010010122.1, read as the reverse complement.
ACATAGCACACTAACTGGTTACCAAATTGGTTTGCCCAATATAAAAAAGGCTTCATTTTTTCTAGGAATATAGAAGTTCAGGCATCACTCATGCCCTACTCAGCTCATGGCAATAGTCTACATGGGCTGTCCTTAAAAACCATTCAAACTTCAATTGGTCCAGGCTGAAGTGCTATGAGCAGGAATTGGCCTGCCTTAATATGCCAACATAAAACCACTGTTTGCAAACTGCACTGGTTCTCATTGTTTCTGGGTATAATTCAAATTGCTAGTCATGATCTGTAAAGCCCTATATTGCACAGGTTCAGGTTATTTGAGGAACTACTTATGTCCCATGGTTGACATGTTCTGGATTCCTTTGATTAAACAGGCATCTACTGGGAATGAGGAAGCATACTTTTGCTATAGCACTGCCTGCCCTTTGGAATGAGGGCACCTAATATCCATGGGACTCCTACTCTGTTGGCTTTTTGTTAAGGCCTTGAAAACCTGGATGTCCTCCAAGTTTAAGATGATTGGAACCCATGGGATGTCTTTTCATCTTTGTTTTTGTATAGAGCTCCAGATCCCATTTTCTTTTGTTCTGTATTGTGCTTTTATTATTTATTATATTGCATGCTATCCAGAGCTAGTTTGAATTTGGGTGGTACCTAAATATAATTACATTCAGGTAGATAAGTAGACAGACAAACAGCTTCCTATCTTCTTCCATATTTTTCAGCTCCTTAATGTTACCTAAAACCCCAGGATTTCCTGAGCATCTTCCATGCAATTATCAACCAGGTCCTGAATAGGTAAGAGAGGAAAATAACAGAGGAAGCCACCATGCACATTCCTTCACATATACACATCCATGGAATACTGAGCAAAATATAATAGAAGCTACAGAGCATTGCAAGTTACAGAGATGTTATAGCCATATGTAGCAAACAGTTTACAAATATTGTCTTTTATAAATAGCCATCCATGCACAGTAGCTAAGCTATCCATGCACTGGATATGCAGTACCCTCATGTCTATATTATTTATCAAATTTATATAGTCACCCATCTCCTCAAAGTTGACTCTATTTAGCTATTTTACAGATTCTATCTGCATTATTAACAGTCCTCATTTCTCTCTATGAAGAATTCTGTTTATTTAGCTTGAGTTCAAAGTGTGTCTCAAATGCCAGCATGATATGCTGCATAGCTGACCTTTGCTAGAGATGGCTCTTAACAGGTGCCAAGATATAATTATGGAAACTGCACAAGATCTTACTGTGGATGCATCTTGTAAAGTGATCCATCTACCCCCACTGTGGTGCGTAGCCGGCCAACTCCTTTATTGTCCCGCAGCTGATTCAGGATGCCACCCAGAGTACTTGCCACCAGGTTTGCAGAGCGGAATGACACAATGGTGCACACATGGTGGACAGCGATGCAGTCCTCATGGGAAGGCTCAACCCCAAGACGTGTCAGTATATCTTTGGCTTTATGCAAACCTTCCTTGCTCCTAAAATCAGAAGTGAAATATACTATGAGGTTCTGAAGTTCACAATTTGACTGGCAATCTGATAGCAAGTCATCAAGGGATAGTGTTTGAAGAGTCTGAGAATGTAGTTCCTCAAATATAGTTACAATAATCTCTGCAAGGTATCTTGAGAATCTCATGAGGGTTTGAGAGACAGATGGAAAGCCTGGACAGACACCACTGGATATTGTCCCCTATAAAGCACAATGACCTTCTTCTCAAGAGAGTTCAATTCTGAGGTTTTGGATTTTGAAAGAGGGAACTGTGTTTTAAAACTAATTTGCAACAAAGTAATTGATTACGAACAGTATTTGTGATGCCCTTCTTTTAAATAAGCAACACAGACAGGAAGACAGAAGGATACAGTTCTTGAAGGCATACATTACATTGTTTTTCTTGTTTCAGTGTTATATTTCACTATATTGTTGTTAATGTTTATTATTTTCTTCAATCCACATATATATCTCCTCCCCACCAAACCTGTCCTGCATAGATCAAAATTGTGATTTTCAGATAAAATGTAGTAATGTAAGGACACCATGAAATTAATGATACCAAGTGAATAGTGATTAATATTGTCTCATTTATTTCAATGAGACTAGTATACTTACCCCCAGTGAGGCACCACCTTGCTGTGGTTGGGGGGCTTGTGTGCTCCGAAGAAGATGAAAGCTATGCCAGAGGTACAATCATACCAGACAAATCTCATCTAAAGAGCCAGACAAAGAGTGTCTCCCACCCATAAAAATATGAGAAGTAATTTACAGAAACCCATACTAGCTCGGTCGTCGCCTAGGTTAACTAGGACTATGGTAGACGTTGTTGGGTTCCTGGACATCTGGTGAAAAATGGGCCACAGGACTCCACTGGAGAAGGAAAATGGCAACCCACTCCAGTATCCTTGCCAAGAAAACCCCATGGACAATGGGGAATTTAATTCAGATGACCATTGTATCTCCTACTGTGGACAAGAATCCCTGAGAAGAAATGGAGTAGCCATCATAGTCAATACAAGAGTGAGAAAAGCAGTACTAGGCTACAATCTCCAAAACAAAAGAATGATCTTGATTTGAATCCAAGGCAAACCATTCAACATCACAGTATTCCAAGTCTGTGCCCCAACCACTGATGCCAAAGAGGCTGACGCTGACTGTTTCTACAGCACTTTGTTGAACTCACACCAAAAAAGATGTCCTTTTCATCATAGGGGATTAGAATGCTAAAGTAAGAAGTCAGAAGATAACTGGAATAACAGGCAAGTTTGCCTTGGAATACAAAATGAAGCAGGGAAGAGATTAACGGAATGTTGTCAAGAGAACAAGCTGATCAAAGAAAATACACTTTTCCAACAATCCAAGAGGCGACTCTACACATGGACATCACCAGATGGTCAATACTGAAATCAGATGGATTATATACT
>JANHZU010010122.1:85556-109313 GCA_032468055.1 Acrochordus granulatus | reverse complement strand
AAGTCCGCATATCTTAAAGTTGCCAAGGTTGAGAACCACTGGACTAGGCTATGTAAGATATAATTATCTCAATTACAGTTGCTTCCCAGGATTAAGGGAACCCCGATCAATCTCTCTGTCAAATTCAGTCCGGATGTCTTCTAATGAGCCATCATCTCCAAATGCGCCCCATTCTGTGTTGATGCACATGCGCCCTTCGTCACCTTCCACCAAATCAATGTGCCTCATTTCCTCCATATAGCAGGCATTTGTACCAGTACCTTAAAAAGAATGGAATGGGATTCTTCAATATCATCACAAACATAACATCAAAATGCTATTATGCATTATTCCGAACAAAGAATTAGTACCGATAATTAAGCCAACTTCACAACGCTGGTCATCAAATCCACAGGTCATCATGGTCCCAACAGTGTCATTAACCACTGCCATGATGTCAGCATCGTAGTCCTTTAGAATGAAGCAGAATATTTTCTTATATTAGGCAATTTAATAATCAGTGTTGATCTGCACATTCTACTTGTCACATCTCAACAAAGTTTGGCATATCAAAGATATCATTAGGCCAGCCCATGATGGTTTTGTATTTTCTTCTTATTGCTGCCAAGACTATATCCTTGGAGTGCAGCATTACAGGTAGTCCTTGACTTACAACCATAATGGAGCTTGCCCATTATGGTCATAAGTCATTATGATTATAAAGTGGGTCATTAGATGATAGATTTGATTTCATGATTTTTTTTGTGGTGGTCATTGAGTGAATCACCATGGTTATTAAGTGAATCCATGGCAATTAAGCAAACCCAGGGTTTACTCTGGGATATTTTTGCTGATAAACAGAAGTAAACACAGGTTTTCAGCAAAGATGTAGTAAATTAAGATAATTTTGAACGGTTGCTAAAAGACCAGTTGAAAGTCAAGGACCACCTGAAGTTCCTTCTCAAAAATTCCCTCATTGAAAAATCAAGACTGTTCCATTTGTGGCTCAATCCAAGATGTAACCACTTTGGGACCAATAAAAAAATCTACTGTGGTTTGTAGCTATGTTAATAAGAATATTCCAGGACATTCAGGTCCCATAAATGTACATTCTTACCCACATTGACTTGAGAATAACTCTCATTCAAATGAGAATGTCGGTTGGTCTGCTTCTACATAAAATGGGTTGAAGGATTCATAGTACAGCAATCTTCGTTATTTCAGAATGGACTGGTTTAAAGCAGTGGCAGTTATGTCCATCTGAATACATTTAACAGAGAAGACAGCCTCACATTATTTTGACCCAATAATTTTGCGAGGAATAAAATGCTTTTAAATAAAGAAATGTCTTACTATCTTCCAATGACACTGAGAACCATCAGCAAAAGAGATCTAATTCATCTGACAAAGTATATCCCAGATCAGTCAATTCATATATGCTTTATTCAGAGATATCTGAAATACATCTTACCCCACGTTTCTTGATGGCTTTGTTTAACAGCTTTACTACATCAGCTCCCTCGACGCCACTTGCTTTGAAACGTTTTGTCCAGGTAATCAGAAAACCCTAGAAAAATTAAGCTGTTATAATACTAACCAAATTGCAGGGCATTCATGATAATTCTTTCCACCAAATTATCACTTATTTTGGGGAGGTGGAGTGGAAGAGTTTAAAATAATTGAAAATCTGTTTAAGTGTGGGGCAATATCAGCAAACATCTTACATGTCCACTTATGATATTACAAGTGAGCAAATATAAACAAAAACAATATTAAATAATATTATTATAGTACTAATTCAGAATAAAGTAATGTCACTGCAAATTCTAAAAGCTAAGACTGGTTTTGGGGTAAATTATCATAAAACATGGTCACATGTTGGTGAAAGTTGCAAATGGCCGTAAATGCAGCCAAGTTGCCGAGTGCCCAAAGGGCGATCATGAGATTGCAGGGGGAGAGGGCAGCCATTGGAACTTTGGGATCACATCATAAGTACCCCTGCAGAGGTCCATCATAACTCATTCAAACACTAACTGATTGGTTCCAAGTTGAGGACTATCATCTATAGCAGCTATAACAGTAGCTACTATTATAACAATACTATGTTCCTATCATCAGATTCTTCCAGCTAAGAAAGTACAATAATTCAGTAGGATAGTCCCTAATCAAACCTCTATTGTCTTCAGGTACAGTCACAAGCACTCTTTCGAAAACCTGCCAAACCAAAGAACTGAACCTGGCTGACCATGTTTGTATGGTAGTTAATTAATGCCACTAAATCAGATTTAATTCCTGAACATGCTAGGGACAAGTGCTCACCATCATAACTACTGTACTCAAGAATAATAATTGGCAGCCCCTTCATGGATCACTACTTTGTTGTAGCAAAGGGGCTTGCATAACTCAATGAAGCTGTGAGCAATGCCGTGCAGGACATTTCCACCCAAGACAGACAAGTCATAGTGGAGCATTCTGACAAAATGTGATCCACTGGAGATGGAAATGGCAACCCACTCGAGTATCCTTGCCAAGAAAAGTCCATGGACAGCAACAAAAGGCTGAAAGATATGACGCCAGAAGATGAGCCCCTCAGGTTGGAAGGTGTCAAGTGTGCTACTGGGGAAGAGCAGAGAGCAACTACAATTAGCTCCAGAAAGAGTGAAATGGCTGGGCCAAAGCTGAAAGGATACTCAGCTGTGGATGTGACTGGAGGTGAAAGGGAAATCCAGTACTGTAAAGAACAATATTGCATAGTAACCTGGAATATAAGATCTATGAATCAAGGTAAGCTGGATATGGTCAAACATGAGATGGCAAGATTGAATGTTGACATCTTGGGAATCAATGAACTAAAATGGACAGGAAGGAGATATTTTATTCAGATGGCTACTATATCTACTATTCTGCACAAGAATCCCTTAGAAGAAATGGAGTAGCCATAATAGTCATGGGAATACTCATAATAGAATGGGAAAAGTAGTACTGGGATACAAATTCCAAAATGACAGAACAATCTCAGTTCAAATCCAAAGGGAACCATTCAACATCACAGTAATCCAGGTCTATGCCCCAACCACTGATGCCAAAGAGGCTAAACTTGACTGGTTCTATGAAAGCTTACACTGCTTTCTAGAACTAACACCAAAAAAGATGTCCTTCTCATCATAGGGGATAGGAATTCTAAAGTAGGAAGTCAAAAGATAATTGGAATAACAGGCAAGTTTGGCTTTGGAGTACAAAATGAAGCAGGGAAAAAGCTAACAGAATTCTGTCAAGAGAACATGCTGGTCATAACAAACATGCTTTTCCAACAACCCAGGAGGTGGTGACTCTACATATGGACATCACCAGATGGTCAACACCAAAATCAGACTGATTATATTTGCAGCCAAAGATGGAGAAGCTCTATATAGTCAATAAAAACGAGACCTGGAGTTGACTGTGGCTCAGATCATGAGCTTCTTATTGCAAAATTTAGGCTGAAATTGAAGAATGTAGGGAAAACCACTATGGCCTCAATCATATTCCCTATGAATATACACTGGAGGTGAGGAATAGATTTAAGGGATTAGATCTGATAGACAGAATGCCTGAAGAACTACGGACAGAGGTGTGTAACACTGTACAGGAAGTAACTACTAAAACTATCCCAAAGAAACATAAATCCATGAAAAGAAAGGGGCTGTCTGATGAGGCTTTACAAATAGCTGAGGAAAGAAGGAAAGTGAAAGGCAAGGAAGAAATGGAAAGATATACCCAACTGAATGCAGATTTCCAGAGAATAGCAAGGAGAGATAAGAAGGCTTTCTTAAATGAACAGTGCAAAAAAATAGAGGAAAACGTAGACTGGGAAAGGCTAGAGATGTCTTCAAGAATATTGGCGATATCAAAGGAACGTTGTGTGCAAAAATGGGCATGATAAAGGACAAAAATAGTCAGGAACTAACAAAAGCTGAAGAGATTAAGAGGTGGCAAGAATATAAAGAAGAACTGTACAAGAAATATCTAAATGTCCCTGATAACCATGATAGTGTGGTCACTGACCTAGAGTCGGACATCCTGGAGTATGAAATTAAATGAGCCTTAGGAAGCATTACTAACAACAAAGCTAGTGGAGGTGACAATATTCTAACTGAACTATTTAAAATCATAAAAGATGATGCTGTGAAAGTGCTGCACTTAATATGACAGCAAATTTGGAAAACTGAACAATGACCACAAAAAGGTCAGTTTACGTTCCACTTCCAAAGAAGGGCAATGCCGAAGCATGTTTAAACTACCATACAATTGCACTCATTTCACACAGTAGCAAGATTATGCTCAAAATATTACAAGCTAGGCTTCAGCAGTATGTGAACCGAGAACTACCAGATATACAAGCTGGGTTTCAAAGAAGCAGAGGAACTAGAGATCAAATTGCCAACATTAGCTGGATCATGGAGAAAACAAGGGCATTCCAGAAAAACATCTACTTCTGCTTCATTGACTATGCTAACGCCTTTGATTGTGTGGATCACAATGAGCTGTAACACGTTCTTAAATCAAAGAGATGGGAGTACCAGATTCTCCTGAGAAACCTGTATGCAGGTCAAGAAACTACAGTTAGAATTGGACATGAAACAATGGATTGGTTCAAAACTGGGAAAGAAGTACAACAAGGCTGTATATTGTCACCCTGCTTATTTAACTTACATGCAGAATACATCATGCAATATGCTGAGCTGGATGAATCACAATCCAGAATAAGATTGCTGGGAGAAATATCAACAACCTCAGATGATACCACTCTAATGGCAGAAAGTGAAAAGGAACTAAAGAGCTTCATGATGAGAGTGAAAGAGGAGAGTGCAAAAGTTGGCTTGAAACTCAACATTAAAAAAACTAAGATCATAGCATCTGATCCCAACACTTCCTGGCAAATAAAAGAGGAAGAAATGGAAGCAGTTACAGATTTTATTTTCTTGGACTCCAAGATCACTGCAGATGGTGACTGCAGCCATGAAATTAAAAGACAGTTGCTCTTTGGGAGGAAAGCTATGGCAAACCTAGCAGCATAATAAAAAGCAGACATATCACCTTGTCAACAAAGGTCCATATAGTCAAAGCTATGGTTTTCCCAGGAGTAATGTATGGCTGTGAGAGTTGGACCATAAGGAAGGCTGAACGCTGAAGCATTGATGCTTCCAAACTGCAGTACTGGAGAAGACTCTTGAGAATCTCTTGGACTATAAGGAGATCAAACCAATTAATCCTAAAGAAAATCAACTCTAATTATTGGAAGGATATGATATTGAAGATGAACCTCAAATACTTTGGCTGCCTAATGCAAAGAGAGGACTCATTAGAACAGTCCGTGATGCCATGAAAGATTGAAGGCAAAGGAAAAAGGGATGGCAGAAGATAAGATAGTTAGATAGCATCATAAACATGATGGGCATGGATTTGGGCAAACTCCGGAAGGCAGTGAAGAATACAGAGGCTTGGAATGCTGTGGTTCATGGGGGTCGCAAAGAGTCGGGAATGACTGAGCAACTGAACAACAACAAAAATAATTGATAGGTGTTTCAAATACATCCAGGTAATCTCATTGATACTACCTGTCCACCATAAAAGTTTTTTTTCCTTTGTGCCTACTTCCTTCAACCTTGCCCAGAATAGATGTTTTTTCTCATTTATTATCCATGAATAGCATACATCCAAATTTTATATGACTTTGCTAATCATCACATCAAAGGAGCAGTAAGTCTTTAGATCAGTTTTTTTGCAGTCTGTAGTATCTTAACTATTTCAAAATCTTTAATCTGAAGCATATATCTTCTATTGCTTGCTCTCTACTACAGCCAGCTTTCATAGCTGTACATAATCTCCAGAAAGGCCATTGCAGTAGCTATTCTGATCCTCACTGTCACATGCTTTTGCCTTCATGATCCTAAGTGACTGTCTTTCTTCCTAGAATGAATATCTTCTTGATTTCCCATCTTGATCTGCTCTTGAGCAAAAAAAAGCCCACTATCTACTACCTCCATGTCATTAATTATAAGATTACTAAGCAAACAAGCTAATCTTTTTGTCTTCTTCATATTTGTTAACTAGAATTTTCACATTTTCATAATTACTGTTTTACAAATATAGGTGCAATTTTCTGTCTCATTTTCTTCCCCACTCTATACAACCTTCCCCTTCCTAATTCTTCTTCTATAGTAACTTCTAGTTCATTGTAAATATTAATGATCAGGTGTCCAGGCACACCTATTAGTCTTAATATATTCCATATGAGCCTTGAAGGCCTGGATTTTCACCCAGTAAGAGTAAATAAAAGTAAATAAAGCCCATTTTGGATTGTGTGAGTTTTTCTTTTGTTCCTATCCAGTTGTTATTATCCTTTTATTTCTATATTTTTATTTTTGTCTACTGTTGTATTTTTTTCAACATATACATATATCCATAGATGTACACATACACGCATATTCTGCCATTATCTACACTAGTATTTCTCAACCTTGGAAATTTGAGGATGGTTGGAGAATTCTGGGAGTTGAAGTCCATACATCTTCAAGCTGCCAAGATTCAGAACAACTGATCTACACAGTCAAAGATCTTGCTCAAGTCAATGAAACAAAAGAAAATCTTGTATTCTTTTGTTTCATCATTATTCACTTTATGTTAGTTAATCTGTATCATGTTCTGGCTCTGCCCATTGGCCTGGAGTCCTGATATGGACATCCTATACTGGAAATGGTTAGTGGATTAAAAGAAGACTCCATCTCCACCCCATTGTATAGTGGTTCCTTCCTAGCAAATATTTATTAATATTTATCATTTTAATGTTTTATCATTTTTATCTTGTTGTAAGCTGCCTAGAATCAGTTGATGGAGAGATGGGCAGTATATAAATTTAATCAATCAATCAATAAAAATAAATGTCCCTCTGTGTTTTTGGAAATCTTCCTATTAATGTGGCATTTTTCTCCCTATGCAAGTGTCTATTTTTCTTTATAAGATCTTATCTAAAATTTTGTGGCTTTAGAAATGATCATAATGCAATATTCATTTATAATCTGGGTATCTATTTCTTTGATGTGCATAACTTTTTTCAAGTTAAAGATCACACCATCCTGCTCCATATTTGTTGATACAGATACATGTTTAATTGCCTCTTCTGTAGTTTAAATAGTTCAAACAGTACTCAATGGTTTTTATATAATACATTTAACCATGCCTTTCTAGAATCTCATACAACTGCTAATTCTCAAGGCTGCTGGGAAATCATTCTCTATTATAAGATTAATCCAACTAATTGAAAGCAAACCATGAAATCACTCCCTAAAGCTAAGATAGGCTTCAATGAGCTACTGGTTTGATATAGAGTTCCCAGGAGATGTATTCACCATGTAAATATCACAAAGCTAAATCTGAAGTGTGAATGCACCCAATGAGTGCACCCACTTTGTAAGGCAAAGTGTTTTATGTTCTATCCACAATGTAGCATCTACAAACTTGTGATAAGACATACCTCATCTAGCTTACATTGCCTACATGGGAATGAAAATGTGAACCCAACAGGTAATTTCTTGTCCTTAATTTCTTGTTTCTCCATAAAATCTCCCAGACATTCAGCAACATGATCAAAGAGCTGAAAAGGAAGCAAAACAAAGGTTTAATATTAAGAAGTTATCAAAAAACATAATTACACCAGTAGAAATGCATTACAGGCCATAATAGAAAAATGAGAAAAATAATTAAGGATAATAATTGAAAATAATTAAACCATTAATTTGGTGACAACCACTGTGAAGTAATCTTCACTGTTGTTAGGAAACTGCATCTCCATATTAGAATGATAATGTTATTCAATTTCTTTTTTATATTGCAGTTTAACAACAAAATAGCAAGGAATTTAGGAAGGAATAGTGGCACCTCACTGAAAAAGTAGGCCAAATCTGATACAATACTCCTGATCACTTACAGATAAGCGTCATGGTATTGTGGATTAATTGTATGATCATTCTTTATTAAGGAGGCCAAGCCCAATGCTTCCTAGGCCATGACATTTCAACTATATTTTTTCCCATTTACCGAGAATATTAATCCCATGCAAAGTATCTTCTGTTATATCTTAAAAGTACACACCCAGAAATTGTTGAATATTTAACATGCAAAATGGGTGTGTGTTTAACGCAGCGTAATGCAGGCAAACAATGCAAAGTTTGACTAGAATATGATTGATGGTGTAACTTTCCATGCTACAGAATAGGTCTGACAACAAGCACTAGAATATAGAAATAAATGGCAGCCCAGCACAATAATATGCTTAAATATAATTTCAGAACATCTTCACCAAGAGTTCATCTTCACTAAGCAAAATACAAATTACTCATTATATTTTTTTACAAAGCCCTTTTATCACATTCTTCTCATTTATTTCCCTCAACTTTTATGAAATATATCCTTTTTCTGTAGATTTTCAGAAAATCAAGGACAAAACACCATCCTCTCATCCTGTTGTCTTCCAGATATACTGAGACTTCAGAATTTCAGAACTCTTAGCCAGAAAGACCAAATATGGCAGCTGTAACCCTAACAGATCTGTACAGTACCAGATAAGGAAGGCCAATATAATGCTTCCTGTTTTGAGTTTTATAACAAAACAAAAAAACTGATGATCTGTGTTAACTCTTCCAAATTATTAAGTGTAATTTAAAATAAAAAGGCACTAGGAAATCAAATTAAAAACCTCATTTGCCAAGTTGAATCAAGCCTGAAAATATGGTTATAATGCATTAATTTAAATGTTTTGACCGATGTTCATTAAAAAATGAATGAAGTATCCAGCCTAGGAACTGACATATTTTTATAATTCATACAATACTGACAATACATAGATAATTTTAGGTAACTGATGAAGATTTATCAGCTGTTATGCCTGCTAACTTACAAATAAATTATGTGATGCCTACAAAAACAAGTGAAGTGCTTCAGTGAAAACAATCAGTGATACTAATCAGAACTTTGATCATTTGCCATTGAAGCCACTTTTGCTCTCTGTCCTCACCATGCTAGAAGCAACCAGACTACAATTTTTAAAACTAATCAGGAACAAAAACAGAAAGAATCCTGGCATCAACCAGCTCAAAATAAGAATTTTTGCAATAGCAATGCCAAAGGATGCCAAGAAGAGTGCCATTGCCAAAGAGGTCAAATCATCATCCTTTAGGTTCAACAGCCATGTTGCCAGGGCTAGAACCCCAATTATGAATGTACATTTTGGGAAAAGCAAGAGAAATGGCAATGAATGGTGTTGTGTAGGTTTAAGAAAAGTTGCATCAGTGACAGCAAATACCAATTTACACAACTTACACAAGAGTTTTAAGTGGAGGAAGTAGGAGAAATTCTCCTGCCTTCCTTGGCTTCACCAATCATCCATATAACGTCTACAGCTTGAGCTGCTGGCTGCAAAATGTATACAGAGATCAAGACAGAAAGGTCCTTTGGTAAACACACAAAGTCTACCATACAACAAAATATGTTGTTTCCCTTAAAAAAATTGCTTTTGCACTACTATAAAAACAATGTTGCGCTTGTGGCCCCAGTTACCGCAATCCTATAGCATGCTTAAAGTACAAGAATTGATTTTTGCATCTGGTTGTTCTGTTAAGCGTATCATCTGAACCCAAAACAAGCATTGCTTAGGTTCAGAACTTAGTTCAGGTACTAATTTAACCTTGTTTAAATTTTGCTCATTAGTACTTTTAATAAAGATGTTAGCATCTCTCTATTTCTTTCAAGAGGTAGTGTTAAAAGTTGGAATACAGTAATTTTCAACTTAGAAACTGCAAGTAGGACTGGATTTCTGGTTATTAAGTCATTATAGTTGTAAATAAATGAACCTACATGATTGGATCCAATCTGATGACTTTTTTTGCAGCGGTCATTATGTAGATCACCATGGTCATTAAGTAAATTCATGGTCATTAAGCAAATGCAATAGTCATAAGTGTGAACCTATTCTTCCAAATGTGAATTTTTTGCTGGAAATTAGCAAAAAAATGTTGCAAATCAGGAGATACTGCAAACATCATAAAAGCAAGTCAGTTGCCAACTGCCCAAAATGCAGTCATATGACTGTGTGTATATATGGGGAGGGACAACATTTTATGACAGCCAGAAGTGCTTTATGGACCATAAAGCACTTGTTCCAGGTCCACGTAATTTTTAATAGTTATTATGCAACCAGTCATAAGTTGAGGATTACCTGAATGGACTTCCAATTACTTCAAGAACTTAATCCTATGGATGTCAACTAAAGTAAGTCCTGTTGAATAGAATAAGACTTACTCTCCAAATGCAGGGAAAGAAAAATAGCTCAAGAATGAAGTCCTGAAATCTCCCACCTACCAAGCCTTTTTCTCCTTGGGAGCATTTCCTAGGGTAGCCATACCCTAGAGTTTCCCTATCTGTACACATGAAAACAGGAGAAAGACACTCTAGGTTCAACGAAGTCTATAGCAGGCATCCAAAAAGCTTTGGGGCCTCATGTTTTAGTTATGCAAGGTTAGACCCAGATAGTATAGGAACAGCAAAACCACCAAGACTGCACCTTAGACTGGGACACTGCAAAAATATTTTGGAAGAATGCCAAAACAAATATTCCTGTATTCTTCCTCTTAAAAAATCACATGGACATAACCATGAAGTCACTGGAATTAAGTTTAACTTTAAGCAATACTTCCTTATTTCCAAGTAAGCATGTATAGGATTGCTGCCTAAGGAACTGTATTCGAGAATTTTCTTTTGAAAAATCAGTCAGTTCTTACAAATGTTTAACCCTCCCAGAACAGAGTAAAAAAATAAAAATTGGTACAAATATTGAAGAAACAATAAATAGCAATACATATTTGAACTCATAATAGCCCATCACATAGGACTGCTAGTTCAGCTAGCTTTGGCTTCATATGTGATGTATACTCTGCTTTTCTATGCTAGTGAGCAAAAACACTTACACTTGGAATGGGTGAATTTGAAGAAATTACTACAAAAGGCCAATTTTTGTAATAAAATCTAGCATTTTCCACATTTTGTTTTTCCAGCAAGAAGATAATGAGAGGAAATTCATTCTAACATTTTCTCTAACTTGCAGGAAACATATTTTAGGATTTTTAATATTCCATTTCCTTGAATCTTAAAATTAGAAATTATTTTTGATCTTCCCTTCAGAATTAAGTATCAGAAAACCCCAGAGATAATCCCAACTTAATAAGCAATATGGGAAACATTCAGAAAGTTAACTATATACTTAAGGAAGAATATACCCGTGTTCCACTGCCATGCATAATATCTTCAGGGGTTTCATAAATCTCAGTTTCCATTTGCACCATCTGCTTTTTCTCATGGGAGACTTTAACTCTTAAAATACGGAAGAAAGATCCACCAAGATCCAGAGCAATGAAATCTCCTTTCTCTGTTGGGAAGAAATAGATATCACTTTAGGCATTAGAAGTATATATTTAAAGTTTCTTACTCATTAAGTAAATATAATTATTCTGCTACACGAACTGTGGAAATTATCCTACCATTTTCTGACCTTGCAAATACTTTGGATGAACCACTGAGAACATTTGCCTCAACCTGTCTAACAGGACAAAGGCAGTAATCCTGAATCATTTCAAAGTTAAGATTACCAATTAATATAGTCACTGGAACAAAATCACACATATTTCAACTTACTCAAAATTTTTCAGGATCTGCATCAGCTTACAAGTGCAGATGTAATGGAAATACAATTTCCAGCCAATATGTTAATCAAACTGGAAAAGATGGCTGATTTTTTTAAGCATAATTTTCTTTTCAAGTACATTTTTCTTTTGACAAGCCATGATCCTCAACTACCTGGCAATTTTAACCTAATTTACTGAACATTCTCAGAGATGTCCAATATATAATATATGAAATAATATGTTCCATTATATTAAGTATATTTTAAATCAAACCTATATTTAAAAATTATTTTGCTAAGAATTGAAGGAGCTTCACCAGTGCTCTAAAACTTGGTTTAATAGGTTAAAAAGCAATTTCCAAATGTGATTAAGAAATGAATGACTGGAAACCAAGGGATGTCAACCAAGCTCATAGCTGTTAGTAACATTTACAGACATCATGTTAACTGAGCAATTGCATCGGGATAGTAATGATCCAAATAGTAAGTGCTTAAGCAGAATAGAGATGGTCAGCAAAGCAAGGATACACCATTAAAGCATCTTTCTTTGATGCATTAAAGGAATTGGGAAGGGAGGGAGGAAGGATTAAATGAAAGTACTGAAACTGTTTCTCTGCCACATTTTGTCCCAAAAAAGAGGTGAATTCAGAAATCCTTATCGTAAACCTTTTATGATTGAAACTAAGCAAATCGCCAAGAATAGACCTGAAAGGTCTAAGTAATTAAGGAAATTATTATTTATGCAAGGAGAATCTCAGCGTGTCAAAAAACTGTTTTATATAGCCTTTAAACAGACAAGATGGAGGGGTTGAAATGTACAATTCAAAAGCATGTGCCATCACCATGTTTCAGCTTAACAGTCATCTAGACCTGCTGATTTTCATTGTCCTGCAATCTGTAACAATGTGGTAGGAAGGAATGGGCAGTCTTGGTGAGGTTTTATGCTCTATCACTCTCAGGTCCTGTTCCAGAGATCAAATTATAACTGAAGAGGCTGCTTCTCACACTTTTGAGAGGACCCCATCTCACTTGCCAGCAATCTAATCATACAGTATCAAAGTCTTCCTCCCTAATTCTAGAAAAGCCCCTATTATTTAGAAAAGCCCCTCGTATCAAAATATGCAGAATGCCACAACTTTCTAGAGATTTAATATCCCCTCCTTGTCAAAACATATGAACACAACAGATTAGAGCTGCGCATATCCTTTAAAAGAGGTGCTCAGAAGAGGCAGTAGTGGGATTTGTACATCATTAAAACAACTGCATCTTTTACCAGGTTCATGCAAGTACTTCAAAAACTGCCCCCCACTGTCTCTGGATATGGTCACCAACAGAGACAGCAGGAAACAGTTTCTAAAAACAACCAGGTGAACCTGGAAAAAGATGAAGCTGCTTTAATGATTCAAGAATAGAGATTTTTGTTTGTGCTTCTTTGCATTTTGAATTACCTCTTTGAACAATGTAGACATTTTCATAGATGTGTGCAACCTGAGATCTAAAGGCCATAAACAGCTCCCAAATATTTATTCTGTGACCTTCAGAAATCTTTCTTACATTGTAGTTTCTGCTACTTTCAATAGGAAATACAAAATTCTAGGTACTAGGTACTCATCTCCATTTCATAGCCAAAGAACCAGCATTGTCTGAATATATTTCCATGATAATGTGGCCAGCATGACTATATGCTGAAGCGCACAGAGACTGACTATATGCTGAAGCGCACAGACACTGTTACCTTCTCACCAATTTAGGCAGTATCTATTTATCTACTTGCATTTTGCATGCTTTCGAAATACTAGGTTGGAGCAGATAATGGGAGCTCATCCCGTTACACAGCACCTAGATCTCAAATTGAAGGTGCCAACCTTCTGGCCAACAAGCCCAGTGTCTTAACTGCTAGGCCACCACACCACTATTCATTATGATTCAAGGTCATAAAATAAATCTTACCCTAATTACAAAGCAGGCCTGACACTGCAAGACACTGCAAGATGTAGCAGATACATTTGAACAGATAGCTAAGCATGGTCAATGTTCATCTCAGATTTTTTTTTCTGTCTCTTATTGTGTTTTGCAATGCAAACCCAATTTATTTACCTCATTTACAG
This sequence comes from Acrochordus granulatus, assembly GCA_032468055.1. NCBI lineage: Eukaryota > Metazoa > Chordata > Lepidosauria > Squamata > Acrochordidae > Acrochordus > Acrochordus granulatus. The sequence goes on along the minus strand of JANHZU010010122.1, from coordinate 95,513 downwards.
TTCAATCTATTGTGCAAATCTAAAAAGTGGGCTCATTCAGCAGAGTAACTAATTGTGCTGTTCAACCCTCAACCATTCTGAAGGAGCAGTATAACTATGAAAATCTGAGAGCCATCAAGGAATCTCTTGTAATGCCACAATGCTGTCGGTATTCTGAAATCTGTTTGGAAGAATTGAAGACAAGCACTCTCTCAACTCAACGAGGGATACAATGCACATCTTCCCAAGCAAGTATCATCATGGTTTCTTGGATTAGAATCATTTTCAATCTAAACATGGGTGATCATCGGGACAGCCAGTGATGTCACATGAGCCATGACATCATCATACAAATGGCATCAATCATATGAAGCAACTGATGAAAATTATATAAAATGCCTCATTTATATGATGCCATTACAACACGTGAGATCACCATGATTCTTTTAGATACCAATGCATTTTATTATTCTTTTGTAACATTCTGGAGATCAAACCATGTGAAACAATACTCTCTGAGACAAGTACTTCACATTATGCCAAGTGCACAAACATCATTGTAGCCCATTGATTGCTTAAAAGCAAGCCATTATCATAAAATAAAGCCTCAAAGATAAACAGTGCAACAGATGGTGCTTTTTTATCAAACGTCAACAAGTCTCAGAGTATACTTTAAACAAATGAGTATTCTGCAATAGACAGTATATTAACCTACTGCTTGAAAACAGAAATCAGATGCTAGTCAGCAAACCTCTTTAAGGACATTCCAATATAAAGGCAAATCATGATCAGGCATTATGAATTAATTCCACATTATCTGCATGAATGCCTATGATGTAAAATGAGCTTTCCACATCTTCCACCTGCTTCTGCCTTGTGACCTTAAAATGCAAGCAAACTGCAATTTGAACTATCTATTCTTCATTTACTCTGGCTTTAATAGCAAGCATGGACTGCCAGCATTTCAGAAGTCACATCATGTGAGAAGAAAATCAAGGAGAAAAGGGAGATGCTACTAAAAGGTCATGGCTGTTTGGGCCTATGGTCTCAATTCATGGTTGATGTCCTCACAGACATCTGGTAAAAGCCATACTGCAATGTGCGGTCAATGTCATCATTCAAATGACATAATTCATGATATGAATGGCATCATAGCACACATGACATTCTTTGCCTCTCATGTGAATACATTGCAATGCTTTAATATTACTAAAGTCTGTAGTTATGATTAATGTAACTGTTATTTAATAATTATGTTAATTTTCTCCATTCTGATGCTCTTTAGATACAGGTAGTCCTCAACTTACAACTGGTCACTTAGCAACTGGATGAACTTATGATGACCACCTCCCCCAAAAGGTATTTATGACCCAGTTCCAAAGTTCTGATGGCTATCCCCCTGTAGTCATGTGACCACATTTCAAGAACTCAGCAACCAGCCTGCATTTACAGGTGTTTGCAGCAACCCAGGGTCACATGGCCATTGTCTACAATGTTTTTGCCAAAAATCAAAGTTTACTGAGTTTTGGCAAAAATGACTATAGCAAACAATGGGTTTGCTAAACAACTATAGATTCATTTAATGACTGCAGATTCCCTTAACAACCATGGTGATTCCTTAACAACCACAGCAAAAAAAGGTCATAAAATTGGGTTGGTTATGTGATGATTCACTTTACTACAGGTTCTGTTACCATTATAAGTTGAGAATTATCTGTATTCTGGACTATGAATCCATCATTCCAAACTAGCAATCCATGGCTAGTTTTACCAAAGCTCACAGAAGTTACTGTCCAGAAGAAACCAGATTGAGAAAAATTATCTCAGAAGAAAAAAATCCATCACATAATCATAGAACTATTAGTAATTTCTACTCCCAGAATTTCCTTCCAACCTATACCTAACCTTTTGATATATGACCCTTTAAGAATAATAACAAAAGCATTTTGTACAAAGCTATTAAAAAGGATTTAATCAGTCTTGGCAATTTTAAAATGCATGGACATCAGCTCCCTGTATTCCCTAACCAACACATGGGTGTTAATTGCAGTTATAACTCCTCACCTTGAATTCACTATGATTCTTAACAAAGCAAGAAAAACACAATAGTTTATCTTCAGGTCCCAAAGCCAAGTACTGGCTTCAAAGAGATTGGCCAGAATCAAAAGATACTAGCTAGATTTTTCTTTTTACTGAACGGGATATATAAAAGAGGGTACCAAGTGGTTTCTTCAGTTAATATGGCAATAATATTTGGGGAGGGGATCAAATATTATATGGAATACTTTGGTAATTTAATGATCTTGTCAGACACTACTAAACCAGGCAGGACTGGACAATATCTGAGAGGTAAAAAGGCACAATTCAGCATCCTGAATTTTTTCAACCTGATTTGGAAGAATAGGAGAAAACACAGAAAATTTATTGGACCAATTTCAGGCCACTTCAGGAAGGAGAGTGATATTAAGGAGAGGGCTCAGAGTAATTTGCTCCCAGAGACCTTCTGCTTATATTCCCAACCTCACATTTTCTTAAATTTTAAATTAAAAAAAAAATAATAATTTTTAAATTTTCTTAAAGGGGGAAAAACCCACAATACCAAAGATTCAAATATGTTGCCATCCTATTTCAGCAGCATGAATTCTGTATGCTTGAAGAGCAATATTCAGAATATACCAAAAACTCCTGGAAAATGTATTATATAAATGACTTTAAATGTTCAATTTGGTTGCCATTTTCTTCTAAACACTTCCTTACTCACTGGACTCATGACAATTGAACATTTCTAAAAGCTGTAACATTTTCTCTGAAAAATATGAATTAATAAAACATTTTGTAAGTGACCTACGGGGCCTGACTTTTGGTGCGCCCTGTCTATATTATACATTACTGAATGGCCGCATTCTCAGAAAAGATGTAAATTTGAAAGATTTTGTGAGATTTGGAATATTTTTGTTTCACTTTTTCTATTTAATTCTTAAAAGACATGCACACACAATGTTGTGTGACATCCTGCAGTGGTGCCCAATCCCTGGTGGCCGAGTGAGCTACAAGAGAACAAAGAGAAGGAAATTCTCTGCCACCTAATCAACTATCTGGATAGAACACAAGTCTGCTCATGATAAGCTAAATTCTTGTTGAGATTTGCTCTAGCAAAATTTCTCTCTTGCCCAGGATCTAATTCAGCTGTGCCTGTGTTAAGCATACATCTTGCAAATTAAGGATTCTTTTTATCTTCTATAGGTAGTCCTCAACTTACAACTACATTTGAGACCAGAATTTCCAATACTAAGCAAGTTACTTATTAAATGAGTTGAACTGAATTTTACAACCTTTTTCTCCACAAATGCTAAGTAAATCAATGTAGTTTTTAAGTAAATCATGCAGTCATTAAATGAATCCAGCTTTGCTAGCTGCAAGCCAGCTGGGAAGTTCATAAATGGTGATCATATGACCTAGGATGCTGTATCTATTGTAAATACACATCTGTTGCCAAATGCCCGAATTTTGATTACATGTCAATGGGGATGCCATATGATAGTCATAAGTGTGAGGAACAGTTATAAATCACTTTTTCAGTACTGTTATAATGTCAAATGGTCACTAAACAAATGGTTATAAGTCAAGGACTACCTGTACTTACATTTGGGTAAATAGCACACTCTTATTAGATTGGAAATTCTTTTCACTGTGCTACTAGCATTACATATTTTTTTTCTTACAGCTTTATTCACATTAAGTTCATTATGACCAGAGGTGGAGTTATCAGATCTCATTGGGAGAATACTGGATCTGTTTTGTTTTAGAAATCCATCTTCGTTAACAATTTTAGCAGCACACTGCAGGAGTGATAACCTTTACCTGAGCCATCAGGAATAGACCTTACAAAGGTAGGCAGCATCTTTACACTGGCTGTTGGGTTAAAATCCCTAGAGAGGCCATTCTTCATTTCATTCCTGAAGCGACCCATAATATCCAGCAAAGTTTCATCCGACAGCCGCATGGTGTAGAGATATTTATCAATCTATGGAGGAGGCAGAGACAAATACAGACAATTCAGATCTTGTGTGACATTGTTTCTGAACATAAAAATAAAGTTGCTTAATCTTTAAAAGGCTGATATATGGTATACGCCAACAGGTATACTTCAAACAGGTAATATTAATTACAGATCTCCCATCCATTGAAGACTTTTATTCCCCACCTCTGGAAAATAAACACAACATACAAAGAAGACCACCTTGCTTTGGAGTTCAAGATGTTTCTGAATTGAGAAATAGCAGCTCAAAATTTTTATATTTGCATATCTATCCAGGTGATATAGAAATGACAAAATAAGAGAGGTTCTCAGTCAAACATAAATGATAGAAGGCATCTCTTTACTGGTTTTAAGAAACTCAGATGTCAGTGATCAATATCATGTTAAATTGAGCCCAAAAAGCAACACTTAGGCAAGAAACACACACGACCACCAGTGCAATGTATTCCTAAACAGAAGACACAATTGAACACAATGATCTAGCTGAAATTTTTTACAGACTTTTCACAGACTAAAGACAAATCAGTGGCTAATACCAGTGACCATACCAGTTTACTATGACAATTTAACTGGTTAGATTGCAAAGTTTTTATAACAGCATCACCTGTTACCTAATTCACTTTAATGAAGTTAAATATTGGTTAACCTGAGATGTTCACCTGCAAAGCATATTCTACTTCCTCTCCCATCAATTAAAGGCAGCTCTACATAAAGTGTGCTAATAAACACACAAGTTTTGGGGGTTTTTTTGAAGAGGCACAGTGGTGCAAGTGGTTAAGAACTTGGCTTGCCGGATGGAAGGTCAGCAGCCCAAGTTCAAGACCCAGTGTTGCCATGCAGCAGGGTGAGCTCCTGTTGTCTCAGGTCCCACCAACCTTGCAGTTCAAAAGCATTCAAATGCAAGTAGATAAAATAGGTATCACCTCCTCCAGCAGGAAAGGTAACAGCGTCTGTGCACCTCTGGCATCTAGTCATGCCGGCCACATGACCACAGAAGCGTCCTCAGAACGCTGGTTCTTCGACTTGAAAATGGAGATGAGCACCACACCCTAGAGTCAGTCATGACTGGCAGGGTAACCTTTACCTTATAATTTTTTTATTAGACATTAGAGGAAAACCATGAAATTATTATAAGAAAAATGTAAACCAATACAGGTAGATCTTGGCTTATGATCACAATGGAGTTGTCATTTGCAGTCATTGCAGTCAAAGCACTACGTGTGGACTCAGTTTTATGACTGTTTGTACAGAAGTCGTAAAGCAAGTCACTGCAGTATATATTTCCTGTTAACCAAATCCATTCTTCCATGTGGGTGATTTTTTTGCCTACCGCAAAAAAATTAGAAATCACAGTCATGTGATTGTGGGATGCTTCGATTGGTCAGTCCAAGAATTTTGGACTTCAACTCACATCAATCTCAAGTGTCATGACACTTTGTGAAAGTACCAAGTGACCCAAAATATCTGGAAAAAACTCAAATTATACATCCTTCATAGATACTACTAAGCTGGTAAAATTAATAAAACATATATTCTGTGCAATCCAAAGCTAGAGATGAAGAAAACCATACTAATTTTATTTGTTTATAAAATAGATCACTGAAATATAATAAACTGTAGATTTCATTTTAATCTTGACAAAACATACTAATGGCCAATTCTTTCTTGTTTTCTTATTAATCTAATTGCTTCAGCCCATACTTATCAGCATTTTTAAAATCTTCTTCTATCATGATCAGGATCCAAGGGAAGTTAGTCCTGAAGTTGCACCTTCCAAAGCATATCAAATCTCTCTTTAATTGTTTAGATAAACATAGGTAACACTTACTAGTACTAAACAATATTTTAAACAACAAAGATCCAGTTTTAAACGAGAAAAAAGAATTATACAAAAGAACTTTTATTCCCTACCTACTTTCTAGAAGCAATATTTTAGACAATTCATGCCCTCCTGTTCACTGTAATATTCCCACCTAATACTGACTTTAAAAAAATAAAAAATGTTAAGCCTTTACTTTGCAGTTCTTCTTTCTCCCATGGATTCCAAAGCTTCTTAAGAGATCTGCTATCAGACTATCAAATCAAATAAAGACCCATTTAAGTTTTAGCTGTTCCTCTCTGTCTAGTGCTTTCAGCCCCTTGACACAGCACGTCAGTAAAAGCAGAACTAAAACCAAGAGATCCTTTGAAAATTTAAATGGGATGAAAAGGGAAGCCTTTTGGAGAGGAAATTGAGAACTCTCTCAAAGGAGAAGCCCCTATCTTCAATATAAAGAAGAGAGCTCTAAAATGTACTCCAGAAGAGAATAAGGTAGTTCTTGAGAAACTGAAGTTGTAATTGTAATAATTAATAGTACTCAAGAATGGACCAGGAGCCTGAGAATTTATTCTAAATCTAGCAAATGCTACAAGGATTTGGAGGGGGTAGTAGGACAGAGCCAAAAATACATTCCCAATTTTTCTCTGCCGATTTCAAATTTGCATTCCTATAAACTTATTCATATTAGGCTAATATAAATTACCCTGCTGGCTGGGGAATTCTGGGAATTGGAGTCCACCCATCTAAAAGTGGCCAAGGTTGAGAAACAATGGGCTAAGTAATTGTTTTGAAGGCTCTGCAGAAATCAAGATGCAAAGGCCCATTAAGGAACTGCACTTCAGCAGGGCTACTTCCTGTCAAAGATGGAGAAAAAATTGGACTATCACAGCACTGAAACCCCAATGCAGCATCTGGCATCTCTCTCAGAAGTGACAATAGAGGCTGTCTGCTGACATGAAAGGCAAAGCAGCTTTAGGTCAACTGGACCATGCCCTTGATTGTGATGTCATTCATGACACATCAATCTGCAGTAAATCTGTCCTAGATTGTATTTTGGCAACAGGATACAAGAGGTGGCACAGATGTTTAGCTATTTTAAGTTAAATTCAAGAGTCTGACCAGAGTTCATAGCAGAAGAGTTCCATTCATTCTTCACCACAAATATAACAGAGAAAGGAATTCTCTGTTGTAATTTATCTGAGATGGAATATGGCATCTGAAAGTATTATGCAACTTTTCAAAAAAAATAAACAGCCCAGTTTCAGTCTTGAGGATTGTAAACTTAAACAGGTAACAATGGAAGCATATTTTACATGTGCAGCAAACAACATTTTTGTAAGTATCAGCATTAACTACATCATCTTAGACCAAATACTCTGTCAACAAATTTATTCTCAACTATTCTTACAGAGGGATAGAATTGAAGTTACAAACACTGAAGCAAAAAAAAAACCCTGTATTTTTTTCTTCTCCTCCTTCTTTCTAGGATTTGCCTCCACTTTATTCAGGAATTTTTAGGAACCTGAATGGTTGCATATTTTTAAATTAACATTTTGTTAATAAAAGAAGTGCCTTCGTGTAGAATGTTTTTTCATGGAAAATGCAAAATTTGCTTTTGCTTTTTATTTCTTACCTTAAGCTTTAAAGCCTATTTAAGAAGGCTATAGGCTTTCAGCTTACCTATTATTACATTACATCACCAAAGATTAAAATCCTGAAATCCAAGTATGTATCCACTGATTCATGTTGCAACAATGAAATGAAATAAAATCAAAATGTAATTAACCATCTTTGCTACAGGAAAAAATGCATGTATGTCAGACATATCCAGACACTAAGTGTTTAGAATGCCACTTTTTAGATTGTATTGTAAGAATCTGGTTGTGACTCATCCACCACCTCATTGGCCAAAACATCCTCTGGAACAAATGATTTATCTTTGCTGTGAAGCTGAAGTACTGCTTTGCCAAACAGATGCATTTTCCCTTCTGCTCACAGTGAACACTAAGCATCCAGCCTAACTGTCAAGTGATTCTCTTTTAATCCAATCAGGAGAGACAAACAAATTAATAAATTTGTTTTAAAATGAAGGACCTACATTATGACAATGAGAATATACCCACACTAGAAAAAGCTTGAGTTTTGTCTTTAATGGCATCTCTTTCTCTAACAATTCAGCCACACCTCTGAGAAAAGGCTAATTTAAATAGTTGATCATACTGAACCAGCTCAAGCAGGGCAGAAAAAATCCTAGATGTCCAATTCCCTAGAATCCTAGGAATTTGATATGCTTAAGAACTTGAAATATTTTTGATTGGTGCTCAGTATGAGATTTTAGCAACTTTCAGAAATTTAAGTTGTCCTGAGCAAACTTTGAATGTTGGATGAGAGATCTCAAATGTAAGAAAACCAAGAAGGCAGGGAGAGAAAAGAGAAAAAAATCCAAATTCGCAATATTTCCAAAGTTTGATACAAAAAATTATTTAAGATGGGAGCCTAAAGTTCTAAACTAAATTGAAAAATCTTTAAGAAAACCAACACTATAACAAACGTTATTATATTATTGCCAAGAAAACAACAAGGAAATGTCCATGAAGTCTCTGGGAATCAAGATCAGCTCCAGATAGTCTGCCACATAAATAAACAACAGGATCGGGTGTAAAGCCTTCCTGAAGAAGACATTTATTCGTTTAAAGTTTAAGTAACTTGCTGTTACATAGCTAACTAAAATTAGAGAAGGCTGTGTGAGTCACGTTTATTTTGCCATAGGAAACTTACTGGGCCTGCCTCCTGTACAGGTGGAACCACCAAATAAGGCAGTGACGTGGCTCTTTGTACTATAGGTAAAAAGAGTTGGAAGTCTGTAGTGTATCAGCTTACATACTGGATCTACCATCTCTGAATGCAGCGAGAAATGGAACACTAACTTGCATCAGTTAGTAATAACCAAAAATAACCCATAGGATTTGTGTTGTGCACTAATGCATGAATGTGTAAATATAAGTGGTTTGAAGAAACACTATTTGCTTTATAAGGACACACATTTTTGCTCCAATTCAAGTAATTGTCTAGAAGAGCCAGGATCTGAAGTCCTTGCAGAGAAGAAAAAAAGCCACTCTTGATGAGATCACATGGATATCTAGGATAATTTTATTTATTTGTATGCAACATCTATTGCTGAAAACCTTAAAGGAACATACAGTAGAATTAATTCAATACAGATTTCATTTTAAATCATTTTTTGTGTTAAATATACAGGGTTAAACTTAGAGAATTAACAATAGGAGGTATGCAAGCAAGATTTGACCTGAGGAAATACAGTCAGAATATACAAAATCAATGTAAGAACAAATTCTTACTTCATGTAAAAAGGAATCCAAGAGCTTGGGGAAAGATGAGAGACATCATTAAAACTAAAATGGACAAATATTCCACAAACTTCAAAGAATAAAAGATGAAAGTCTTACAGAAAAAGTTATCTTGATAGCCCAAGAAAGATAGGAGATGGAAGCTTTGGGCAACAAGAAGAATTTACAGTGACTGAACACAAACTGGTTTAACTCAAAGCAAAAACATATCAACCAATATGTTTAGTAAACTCATAGTTGACAAGAAAAAAAAAGTATCCCAGGAGAGAAGGCAATAATAAAATTAGGCAAGATCATGAAGGATGAGAATATTTCTAGGAAAGAAAGACCTGTATAATTAAAACACTGTTTTTTCAGATGGTAATGTTAAACTGTGAAAAAGAACAAGGGAAGAAAAAAGACCAAAATATAGATCTGGAGATGGGTACTAAAGTACCGTGGATTATAAGAATCTATTCTGGAACAAATAAAGGTCTCTTCCCGAGAGATGTTGATCAGCAAACAGAAACTCATATTTGGTTGCCACATGATATAAGCTGATGATGGGTTAGAAAAAAATAGTACTTGGACAAGGTGAAGGAACATAGAAAAGGAGAAGACAATCTATAATTAAATGGACTAGAGCTCAGAGTGTGTCATCTATTGCTCTATAATCTGCCCCATATATTTTGTTGCTTTGTATTAGTTGGTCAATGTTCTTAATGCAGAATATCTATCTGCATTAATAATTATTGATAGCAGCTGAATTGGAT
>JANHZU010010122.1:44258-54563 GCA_032468055.1 Acrochordus granulatus | reverse complement strand
TACCAGTTCAATTTCAGAATTGAGAAAGCCTTTTGGATTAAAGGTGAAACGTCTTCGACTTGAGAAAAATCCAGTCTAGATGCCTGTTTTTTAAACTTGGTTGCGATGTTCAAGAGTATGTTCTTATGCAACAATGGTCCGAGATGAAACCGACTTTAGAGCAGAAGCAAATCTCTGTGCAAAACCTCAGCCTTCTTACCTTATCAATACTTGTTTGCCTGCAGGGGAAAGAAAACGTAAAGCCGAGGGGGAGTCGTGCACCTTTTATTCCCATGTATTCCAAGAAGTCTGCAATGCATTGTACGATGTGATCAAATAGCTGAAAGAAAAAAATAATGAAAGGCAGCATTTGATACCAGTATTTTAAATGTGCGGATCAGCAAGGAGAATTGCTCGCCGTCCTGCTAGAATATAAGTCCAGGAATAACCCATTGGCAGGGCGGCGTAGACATTTAATAAATTAATTCACTTTACCTCCTCTCCTGTTCCCTGCATAATTTCCAAAGGAACTGCAAATATTTTATTGTATATCTGAACCGATTTGTTTCTTCCACTTCGGATTTTGACGAGCAAAACTCTGAAATTGGTTCCTCCAAGATCAAGAGCCAAGAATTTTCCCTTTTCTGCAACGGAAAAAAATCAATTAATACTTCGTAAAGTCCTTCTCACAGAATGTTCCTGTCCGGCTTGCGGACTACAACACTTCCGAAAACGGCCTTTCCTCTGTGTAAAACACACTGAATTCTTCGGTAGCCACGTTTAGATGTCGAGAATTCAACTTCAGATGTACTGTAGCTCCAAGCGTGCGGATGACCAACCTTAACCATTCTCTCCCAAGCCCAAGATCTTTCCAGGAAACGAGAATTTAGGGCACATTGGAAAGACCTAAACTTTCCGTTCATTGCTGATCGCATTATGGCATTTTTAGGCCAAAGATGCGCCATCTTTTCATGGCTGGATGAGGTGCCGTTGGACGGCAGCCGAGAGAGAGGAGGAGGAACGTTCCCATGGGTGTGGACGGAGGAAGCGCTTTGTTTCCTCGTTGGGCAAGTCTGTAGTTCTGAGGGTCGGGTTCGGTGAAGCATCTCCTACGTAGCCGTTGACCGTTTCTGGCCTCGTTGCTGCCTCAGATTCTAATCTGAACGGAGAGGACTTCCAACCGCTCTGAAGAAGAAGCCGAGCTGCCGCGTGTGGCCCTCAGGGTTCAGACTCCCCATCCTTTTCCGGAGGCTCACAGCCACTTTGGCCAAGAGGTGAGCGTGCAGCAAAACGCTGCGTCGTTCTCCATTTGTCGCTTGGAGAACTGAGTCTCCAAGGGGGAAAAATAAATGACTTAAAATCCAAGAGGCATTTTCTCTCTCTCAACAGCAATGAAGCTTGCATCACCAGATGGTCAACGGGCATTTCGACCCGCCAATCAAGCATTTTCAGAATGACACGCACAGTCCACCTTCCCTAAAACTATCAGAGCAGAGCCACGCGGATGTTAAGTCGTGCCTCCGTTGACAGGATTGTTCATAACTTCCACCCACCCCCCCTTGATTTTTTTGGACACCCGCCCCACTCCGTGGCCATGCTTGCTGCCTCGTAGGCTGCCTAGTTGAGAGTCCATCGGTTTCCGATTGCTCCTGGCTTTCTGAATGTGCTTCCAGGAGTTTTCAAATTGCCTTGAGCTGCCGACAAAACTGTGAAAGAAATGAGGGAATACCTGTGCCGTCGGGAGTGCTACGGACAAATGTTGGCAGCATTTTCACGGTGGCTGTGGGATGGGTCTCCTTCTTCAGGCCGTACTCCAGTTCCGTCCTCATTTTGTTCCTTACCTCGATGAGGTTCTCTTTGGTTAGCGCGAAAGGCGCCAAGACCTGGTCAATCTGCTTCCGCTGAGACAGCCGCCTGCATGCCACGGCTGTGACCATGGCAGCCCCCTTCCCGCTTCCGCTCTCCGAAAGCAGAAACCGAACATCACAGTTGGGCACTAGCCGTCTGACTGCCTTATGGAGACGCTTGGCATACCTAAAAGGAAGACCAAGCAGATGCCTACGGTTGTGCCGGATTCACACGTTTGAACGCAGCCACGGCATCACGTCAGCAAGCGCTCACGGGCTTGGGGTGTTTTTGTCAACGCAATGCAAGCAGGGTCACAGCAGTGCCTTGCAAGCTCCCCCCCTTTTAGGTTGGACACGAGACCCGGTCCTTCCTCAGATGCTCAGCTGTCAGCAGCAAGACGGGGAATACGGAGAGTGTTCCCTCCTTCCATCATGATGCAATTTTTCGGGTGAAATTCCTGTTTTTCTGACAGGATCATCGCCTTCCCCCACAAGAAGCAAAAGAAGGAGCTGCCATCACGTAGATCCCTCATGCATTTTCTAAGGCTCTTATTTTTCAGCAATTTATTTTTTGAAAACCAGGGCTGGACACCTGCCTTTCAGTGACAAGGGCATATCATTGATATGAATGGAAGGAATTCAGCAAAAAGAACCATTTCCCAAGTCTAAGGGCGGAAACACACACGTACGCACACACGATGAAGCAAGCAGAAGCAAGCAAGCGACAGAATTGTCCCGCAGCAGCACTACCCTCGAAGGGGTAGATGCGCCACTTGGGACTGGTCGCTCCTGCTAAAGCAGCACGTGGAGGCCGTGGACCGCGAGGCACTTCCCCCAGCTTCAGCTGATGCGCCCTATATGGAGTGGGAGGATTTTGCTCCATTGAATCACACTCTTGATACAACCTGCAATGTGCTTTATGTGGGGCTGCCTTTGAAGATCACCTGAAGGTTGCATGTGCTGACTTGTGTTGGTGAGCAAAAGCACATGGCATCGTTAATGGAGGCCCTACACTGGCTGCCAATAGTTTTGGGTACCACTTATAGTGCTGAAGGTAGCCTATAAATCTCTACATGACCTGGCACCTCATTATCCACAGGACCACATTCTCCGATTCGAGTGGGCCCAACCAGCTTGATCTACCCAGGGGAAGCTGCTGGTGGTGCTCCACTGTAGGGAGGTGAGTGGGGCCAAGACTCAGCAGTGCCTCTTCCTGGTGGTTGAGACGGTCTTTGAACAAACAGCCAGTTGGTTTCCATCTGGACTCCTTTCGGAAGCAGTTCAAACTGGGCTGCGTCTTACTTCAATTACTGATTGGTTTTCTTCATTTAATTTTATTCTGCATTTATTTTATTCTGTGTTATTCAAGGTTTGTGGAGCTTTGATTTGTGTAACTTTTATTGTACGTTGGTTTATCTGGTGAACTCTGTCACACTTGTGGTCCATCAAATCTCACAGTCACAGAGAGGGAGAGGGAGAGAGAGAGACTCAGACGAGTTCCTTCATTTTTGAAATACATTCCTACTAGACAGGGTATTGACGTCTCTTCCTTTAAGAATCTATTGATCTTAATCTTCTGCCAAATATTAAAAATAAAATCTCAGTGGCTGGTTTACGCAAGAACAAAGATGAGGCATGTGCAACAAGGCTATCAGAACCGGGTTTCTCCCTCCCTCCACTGCCAGTTTTTCTAGCTTCCTAACCCTTTTAGGAATCCAAAATTCAGACAGAGGTCATCCTCCCCATCCAACCCCAGCAGCCCCCGGCATAGGCCAAACTACACCCCATTCTTCAAGCGCCCTGCTATCCCGCCCACATGAAAAAAAACTTCCTCTGTCGGCACTTAAATCTGGATTCCTCTGAAAGTGCTTCTTTTGCTGCATCAGAATTCCGCTTCATTTAACTCTACTTTTGGCCTCATAGATAAATGTTAATCAGCCAAGCAAAACAAACACAATTTGTTTTTGTTTCAACCAATTACTTGGCAACCAGGGATGGAGAACTTTTCCAGACCACTAGGCTGTTCGATTCCAAAGCCTTTACAACGCATCTTAAATCAAAATTGGGTTGAGCTTCTTCGCTTTTTTTAGATTTACATTTATAGAAAAGACTGTCGTCATAGACGTGTCTGTATTTTTAATTTATAGAAAAGACTTTTATAGATTTTATTTTACAGAAAAGACTGTCGTCATAGACGTATCTGTATTTTTCTAGAACGAGAGCGTAGGCGTCAACATTCAAGCCTCTCTCTTGACGTCTCCATCTAGCCAATATTTATTAATGCAAAAGACTGTAGAAACAGTACGTTCTTTTCGGGGTAACCGATGTTGAGCAAAATGCATCTCAAGCAAGCCATGGAGAATGAGGCACGTGATCAAAAAAGTTCATGTTACTCTCTCTAAGTCAGTGTTGTTCAAACTTGGCAGCTTTAAGAAGCTGAACTCAACCCCGCAGCCAGCATGCACGCCTTGCCAGGTTTGAGCAGCGCTGATCTCATCATACCAGGCCATTCACCGTGCCTCTCTCTGCCCAGCAGTTGGTGCAGTCTTCGCCTCCGCCACATCGATGTGCTGCTTTTCTGCCGTTTCCCTCTTGAAGGAGATCTTGCGGCGATCCCTACCCCTATCGAACTTTGCACTCACTTGCATATCATGAGACTGAAGCCACCTGATCATCCCACCTGCCGTGACCCTCCTGCTCCACGCTCCTGACGCCTGACTTACTGTGGATGTGTTTTGTACAGAGTCCCATCTATGCCGACCGTGGTTCGGAGCCTCGCCAGTTTCTTATTTTCGCGAAGCCGGGTCAGGATCGCTGCCAAGGCCGTGGCGCAGAGGTTGGCCGAGCGAAATGAAACGATTGCGCAAACGTGCTGGACAGCAGCGCAGTCTTCTTCAGAGGGGTTCAGGCCCAGTTCTTTCAGCATTTCTTTCGTGTTGCTCAGGCCTTCTTTATACCTGATTAGAAAAATGGCTTTTCAGTTATGGGGCGGAAAGCCAAAGGCATAGATGATCCAGAGGTAGAATGATTCTTGAAAGTTGATGATGCGTTCTCTGAATTATGACTAACGCAGCAAGAGGACTCTTCCTGAATGCTGTTTGATCATGGCTGCCTTCTTGACTAACCCTGACCCCAAAGCTTTGCTTTTGTAGAGTCACAGAGGTGACCTTGGAGAATCAAATATGAGGCTGCTACAGCAGCAGCTCAAGCTGTAGACACAATTATGTTGTCCTCAAATTAGTGTCAACCAAGTCTACAGTGTGGTACAATATTTTGCCACATCCAAAACAGCAACTGTCTTTCCCAGTTTTTGCATAGTTATCCAAATGAGCACCTCACCCTCCAGAACATCTCACAGATATCCTCCACACTCTCTGCCAGGAACAATCTCAAGATTAAGTCAATCAGTTATTGATTTCTTAAAAAAATAATAAACTATCTGAGTTTAAATGTGGATTTTAAGTATGAGTTTAGCAGCTGCCAAGAAAGTCAATGCAGTCTTAGGCTGCATCAACAGAGGGACAGCATCAGGATTACAGGAAGGGATAGTACCGCTCTATACTGCATTAGTGAGGCCACATTTGAATACTGCATCCAGTTCTGGTCACCATGATACAAAAAAGATGCTGTGGCCCTACAAAGAGTATGGAAAAAAGCAACAAAGATGATAACAATCTGGAGGTAAAGTCCTATGCAGAAAGACTGGGGGAACTAGCCTAATTAAGAGAAGACATGAGAGCAGTCATGAACGGCTGCCACAGGGAAGAGGGCACTGACTTGTTTTCCAGAGCACCTGAAGGCAGGACAAGAAGCAATGGGTAGAAACTCGTCAGGGGGAGATCCAACCTTGAAATAAGGAGGAATTTCCTGACAGTGAGAGTGATTAAGCAACGGAACAGCTTACCTCCTGGAGTTGCGGGTGCTCCAACGCTGGAAGTTTTCAAGAAAAAATTGGACCACCATTTGTCTGGGATGGTACAAAGACTCCTGCCTTGGTCACAGGGTTGGACTAGAAGAACCCCAAGGTCTCTTCCAGCCCTATGATTCTACGATTCTGTGATATTCTTGCATGAATACTTAAGATCTGTTTCGTGTGGTCCTAATGATAGGACCAAAGCCCATACCTGTTGCTCAAGGCAGCCAACTGACTTTGGATAACATACTGAGCTAGCTTTCAAGGGAACGGAAGGGAACATTTTCAGGGTGATAACTGTGTTAACCCATGACAGCAGAACTCCCAAGTGTTTTTTACAACAAATACACAGATAATTTTATATGCTCATGCTTTCAATTTCTAAGGTACCAAAGACTGAAAGAATAGACTTAAACCTCTTACTTTTCCATGGCGGCCACATGTCTTGTCTCAATCTTGCCCTTCGTACAGAGAGCTGTGGATAATTTCCCATTGAAAAGCAAGCCTTTCTTCGCCATTTTCAAAAGAATAAGCCTGACCAGTTCTCCCAGATATAATCCACTAATCATCTTCTCAAACCTAGATCCGAACAGAGAACAGTCAAATACCAGGGATAATTGGGGGAGGGTGTCAAAAAAGTAAAATGATTCAAGATGGTGAAGCCCCATCCCATTTCATGTTTTATTTATTGAACCAAACTTTAAAACTGCCCGTCGCAGAGAAACTCACATCAGACAGTCACAACAGATAATACGTCTTCTCAAATATTTTGGAATTATGTCCGTGATGGTATTTTTGCATTTCAGATAAATAAGACGCTAGATGTCTGAAATGTGTCAGATTGAGGTCAGTCCAGCTCAGCGATTCTCAACCCTGGCCACTTTTAAAATGCGTGGACTTCAGCCCCCAGACTTCCTCAGCACAGCTCCTCCGGGCTGAGGAATTCTGGGAGTTGAAGTCCCACGTCTTGAAGTTGTCAAGGCTGAGAAAACTCTGGTTTAGTTTACGTACATCAGTGTTTTCAGCTGTTTGTTTCAGGAGGGGGAGGTTAGGCCATCAATCCTCAAATTATCTGACCCAAAATCCAGTATAGATGTCTTTCTTTAGAAGGTCCCTTTCCTCCCTTGGCATTTAGTGCTTACCAAAATATTTAGACTCCAGCTCTTTTATGTAGCATCAACCGCACCAATCTTGGAGCTATACTCATTCCTGTTTCAATGTATGCCTAACGCTGGATTCTGGGAGTTGAAGTCCACACATTTTAAAGTCGTCAAGGTTGAGGAACACTGTCCTAGTGGCTACCTTAGTACTGTAGAAGGAAACCTTATAACGACCTGGCAAGCCCACTTACAACTGCTTTCCAGGATTCATGGATCCCGAGTCAATCTCGTTGTCAAACTCGGTCCGAATGTCTTCCAGAGATGCATCATCTCCAAAGGCCCCCCATTCAGTGTTAACGCACATCCGTCCTTCGTCCCCTTCCACTTGATCAATGTTGCTCATCTCTTCCATGTAGCAAGCGTTGGTGCCTGTGCCTGCTCAGCCATTACATTTTAAGGATAATAAAAACAGTGAGATGAATAAACAGCTTAATTCACTCCCAGGCCTCAGTTTAGAATTATTTTTAAAACCCTATGCATGAAATACCTTATAACAACATTGCTTGAAACATTAAATTCACAATCCAGCGGGATACCAGCCAAGTGTCAAAAGCCAGTACAGATCGTGCTCGACTTATGATCACTTGCTTAGTGACCATTCAAAGTTATGACAGATCTACCTTGGGGGTACTTATGACCTGCTCCAACAGTCAGACCCCCTCCCACAGTCACATGAATTAACTTCGGGTGTTCGGCAACCAGGGCACATTTATGGCTGTTTGCAGCATCGTGTGGTCAGGTGAATGGGATTCATGATAGTTTTGCCAAAAACTGGCATTTACCAGCAATTACTCACTTACTTAGATTGGATTATTAAAAGATTTTAAAACAGTATCTGTAATGTTTTCTAATTAAACCCAACTATTACTATTCTAGAGTCTTAATTGGTTTGACCACATATTCTAACAAAAAGTATTTACAGTAATCTTACCAATAATGATACCAACTTCACATCGCTGGTCGTCATATCCACAGGTCATCATTGTTCCCACCGTGTCATTGACCAATGCCAAGACTTCTACATCGATGTCCTAATGGCACAAATACAACAAAACAGTAAAGTAGGATCTATTCTCCTCGCTGTTTTGAACAAGGCGATTAAAGTGCTCTTAATCAAAGAATTCAGCAATGTGTGGCAGAGATCTTGCCATAATATCCATGCATTATTCATATGATAGCAGTGAATTCATTGATATCTTGCCATAATATCCATGCATTATTCATATGATAGCAGTGAATTCATTGGAAAACAGTGATAACTATAAAACATAAGAGAGATTTTTTTCCTTTCCTTTCCTATTTTTAGTTTGTACATTTCTGAATTCTTTTTTCAAGATAAAGGATCATTTGGTACAAAAATAATAATATAAAGAGCGTTTTAAAACAACTGAGATCTACTCATGGTATGACACAAGTTTCTGTCATTTACTTCTCATATTTCTATCGGTGGGAGACCCTCTTCGTCTGGCTCCTCTGATGAGACCTGTCCAGTGTGGCTGAACCTCTGGCAGAGCTCTCATCTTCTTCGGAGCACACAAGCCCCCCAGCCACAGCAAGGTGGTGCGTCACTGGGGGGCGCCTTCCTATTAGTAACACCAAATAAAAAATAAAAATCGAGTTGCCTTTTTTTGAGAAAGTTTTTTTTGCAAGTTTTTGCAATTTTGCTGTAATCATGACCTGGGTGAATGAGCGTATACACTGGCAGTTAGGAGCACTCCAGTCGTGGAAAGCATTGAGGGATCTGGCAAGGAAGCGAGGGGTCATCAGTTGTCTAGTTCTAAAATAAAGGAACGAAAGTGGCAATTCTGTGCGTGTCAGATTCGGCACGCACATCCTGACGGCACCGCGTCCGTTTTATTAAAAGCCATGCGTTTAATGCCTTTGAACAAAAGGCAGAACCGGCGCCGTCAGAATCCTGGTTTGTCTTGCCACTGTCGATCAGCACCGTTCTCCTCCTACCAGCGGGCACATCGGTAAACATTACAGCTGAAGCACAGATTATTCGGAAAAAGCATCAGGGTTGAACTTGCCTTGTGCTTCCTGAGGGCTTTGCAGAGAGAGCTCACCACATCGGTCTGTTGTACCCCTCGGACTTTAAAATGTTTGGTCCATGAAAGAAGGGTCCCCTGCCGGAAGAGTAATCGCGTATCGTTCTTATTCGCCGCAATCAACCAGGCTGCATTAATATAAATCCGCGAGCACGCTGACTCGGAGGAAACTAAGATTTAAGTCACGGCGCATTTTTCAAAAGAAATTGGAGCGTCGCCGAAAACTAACTCCAAACTTCTCCCTACTTTTGAACTGCGGTTCTCAAGACTGATCCAGCCTTGGAGCCTTAAAGTTTAGTGATTCCTGGAGGGGGCGGTTTCTCCGCTGCGTGATAATTTCGTAGGACTTGAGCAGAGCCGAGCCGGAAGAGCACTGAATGGTTTCCATCCTTTCAATCGTCAAGCACCCTTTCAGGCAGGAATATGGTGGCAGGGATGGGCTGGCCAGCATCCTCTCGTCTTCAGGTTGTTTAAAAGCGAAGCGTCAGACCAGATCAGCTGGCCCAGAAGTTAACCGATATGTCCTCCTGTTACGCTGGCTTGCGCGTCTTAAAGCAGTGCTTCTCAGCCTTGAAGATGGGTGGACTTCAACTCCCAGAATGCCTCAGCCAACATCTTCAAGCCGCCACGGTTGAGAAGCACTGCTTTAAATTATTTGGGGACAATAAGTAATTTATTACCAGAAGTTTACCAACCATGAGGAGTCTTTCAAGAATTGGAAAACCAAGAGAAATATCCCGTTCCCAAGCTTGATGATTTCTCTCTCTCTCTGACTGTGTGCGTGTGTGTGTGTGTGTGTACATACACCCGTGCACTCCTTTGACTTAGACCTGACTCCTGACAGTTACGGGGATAAATCCACACGGTTTTCTTGGCAACATTTTCAAAAGTGGTTTGCCCTTGCTTTCTTCTTCCTTGGGCTGAAAAAAGTGCCTGCCCCAAGACCATCCAGCTCACCTTGTCCTTAAGGTGGTACTAAAAATTACAGATTCCTAGTTTCTAGCCTGGTGCCATAGCCATTACATCATAATATTAATTCAGATTAACTATGGCTCCATTTGGGACAGGTATATCGTATGCACATAACGATTGGTGCAGAATAGATTTAAGACTCTTTGAACATAAGAATAGTTAGCACTTTATTAAAAGTACCTCCATCTGCTGATGCTAGAATCCTAATTAATAATTTTACTTTGCTTACCATGCAACAAACAAGGTTGCACTTACCTCCTCCAATTTATTCTGCCTACATGGAAAAGAAAAGGTAAAACCAAGAGGTAATTTCTTATATTTGATGTCCTTTGTCTCCATAAAATCTGCAAGACAGGTGGCCACATATTGAAACAGCTGCAAAGAAA
>JANHZU010010122.1:25078-40514 GCA_032468055.1 Acrochordus granulatus | reverse complement strand
AAAAAAAGTCAAGGTAAAAAAGTCAAAGGTAAAAAAAAGTCAAGATGTTGGCTGTGATTGGTTAATTAAATCCCACCCCATTTTTTCTGTGCGTGTAGTGAGCTTTGAGCACACAGCCATGGTTGTCATCTTGACCTTTTTGACCAGACCTCAAAGGACACCTCTGGCTAGTTAAAGCTTAATTCTGGTGATGAGATACCATCATAGCTGTGGGGATCCTCCTGCCCATGGGGCACATCTCCTATTTCTCTGAGAGGAATGGCCAGAGGCTGCCATGACTGTCCCTTAGCATCGGCCACCCACATCCTTTAAATGAATGCATTCACACAACATGATTCAACTCATTACTGAATGAAATCTTCTGAGTTTGCACAATCTGTGAACTACGAGCAAAACCAAAATGTAAGGTCCGTGCAACTACCAAGCCTCCCAAACTGAATCCTGGTTAATTTCAACCATGTTTAGCATGTTATGTGAATGCACCTGGTCAGAATTCCGCAACGGAAGCCCACTAGGCGTCTCGAGAGCCATGGCTTGGATAGCAAACGGTTGGACTTCCTTGAGGTATAGGCCTGGAGACCATTCCCAAAGAAAGCTGTCATAGAGGAAGAAGATTTCCAGCTTCCTGTGCTTTTTGGTTCGGCACTCTCACTCAGAGCTATCTTGCACAATTCATGCACTGGTGCAAAGCTGGGCGTGTACAACTGTTGCAGCTTGGTGCGTATTTCCTGAATAATTGGTGGGACCTAGTTCTGCCCAGCCAGGAGGGACCTTTGACCTTTGCTCAAAATGATGCCCCTTGTGTCTTGTAAGTAAGAGTTACTTACAAGAGTAAGTAAGAGTTCTTCTTTCTTATCAATACCCATCATGACTCCCAAGTAAGAGTTCCCAAGTAAGAGTTCTTCTTCTTATCAATACCCATCATGACTCCCAATGGTGCATGGGTGAAATCACCGTGCCCGTTTCCCTCTCCCGGATGTCCACGATCTCTGTCCGGAGGGCTGGTGCGATGTGAGAATGGTCACTATCTGAGCTCTATCCTATATTAGTTCAAAAGAGGAGATACTTTGGTCAAGTGCCTATTAAAATATGCCCGCTGTGAACTGTGTGTTTGTCCCCAGAGATTGATTGCATTCGCATGACATGCTTCCTCTGATGATTAAATTAACCCATTTTCTGGTTATGCGCAATGCATGGGACTGGAAGCTAATCAGAGAGGACGCGATCACACAGCTAAGTCAAAAAAAAAGAAAAGAAAAGAGAGACTTTAACCTACTCCCGTTTAACCTGTAAAAGTGCAACTGATAGATCTTTACCCCATTTCGTCGCTCAGATCATGTGAACACAGCCAGGCACTATTTTTGTTCAGAATAAAGGTGTTTTGAACTCTTAGATGGAGGAGAGCATTGTACGTTGCTTTCCTTGGTAGGAGAAAAGTGTAGTGCAAATGCCATCATCGTAAATAGAATGCAGGTAGTCCTCGATTTATGTCCATAATAGAGCCTGCCCGTTACAATTGTAAAGCACATCATCACGTGAACGACCCGATTTTATGACCTTTCATTAAGTGAACCCATTGCTCACTATGGGGTGTTTTTGCTGAAAAGCAGAAATAAGCACCACCAAAGAAGCCATGAATCATAGTCACGTGACAGTGGAATGCTGCAAGGGGCTGTACATGCGAGCCGGTTGCTGAATGTCCAGAGTTCAGTCACATGATTCTGTGTGTGTTTTTGTGTGTCCATTGGGTTTATACATTATCTACAAATTTGTGAACTGGCCTGTTGACTTCTCCATTATAGAAGCTTTAGATTGCCATCTTGAATTTATCCTTAATCCCCTATGACCTGCCCAAGTAAGTTTTGTGAGGGAGTTGTTCTCAAGACAAACATGAAGTGACAGCAGAGATAAATCCACTGGGGGATCTGAGCCAATCCCAAATGCAAATAAATGGGGAGGGGAGATCCTGATTTTTATAATAAGAATTTGGTGGTAGGAGAAGATGGATCTGGCTGCCTTGATGTATAAGAATTTGGCTAAGTAATGAAAATAGAAATAATTGTAATAGTAATATGGAGCTGAGAAGGCAAGAAAAATCTCTTGAGGAATAAGTCAAGGGTTAGGAGTGAAAAATCAGATATGGATTTTTCTCCAGAAATCAGATTGCGGTTTTTAGAATTAAGAGTCTTTGAAAGGTATGATTCCATTCAGAGCCAAGGTGAAATTGAAGGCTGAGGTTTATTCTTTATTTACACACATCATTTTCATTAATTAAAATTAACTTCAGAAGAAAAAAATTACTGAAGTGGTAGAAAATCTCTAGTTTTCCATATAATATAAAATAATTTGTTCTATGAAATAAAGAATAGGTTTCAAGTTTGGTTAACTTATTAGCATGTATAATTCTGCCAAACTTTACAAAATCCTGGAATTTGGAAAAGAATCATCTCAGACATCTTCATACCAGCTCTCAGACATCATCACGATTTCAGTGGGGTCAAAGAAGAGTATGGCTTGGCTTGTACATTATGGAAAACACAGGCCAACAATGACCCTTTGTTAGCCATTGTTATAAATGACAAGCTTCATTATGCTTCTACAGCAGCATCTTTGTTCTCCAGTTGTTAATATTACTGGGAAAGAGCATTTGTATAATTTCTCTTCAGTGTGAGTAGCCATCTTCGGATCAAAGCAAATTCTAAACAAGGGAGGAAACAACCGAAATATCTTAATTTTCTTAGGATCGGTTTGCACGCCAAAATTATTAATCCTCATAAATAAAATACTAGATGGCTGACTGCTAATTCTTGAACTACTGATATATTTAGACTAAAAATGAAGGCTCCTGCCCCGCGTTCTACAGATTTGACCTACATTCATGAACTGTTACAGGATATCTCAGATGTGTTGTGAAAAGAAGCCCCAGATTGGCCAGCAACCATCCATACTTGCTTGGAGGTTTTAGCTCCATGTCTGAAGAGCATCAGGTTGGGGAATGCTGCCTTATCCACAGTGTGTCAGGCCACACTAAGAGTCATATTCTGCCTTTAAAAACAAAAGGTCTTCGTCACACTGTTGACTTTCCTTCAGTACCTCTAATGAAGTGCAGAGGTAGCACACTAAGGAACATAAGTTACACTGGAGGCTCTCAGTTACCTAGAGCTACTGGCAGTGGGTTTGATAAAATTGTCCCACGGAGAACCCCTCTCAAGTTCATCTCGATGGAAGGAGGGCCAGAAGATGTTCTCTTCTAGTGGACCTTTCCAAACATGGAGCCAGGCAATGAAACAGAGGTGGACAACCTGACAGCTAATCATAATTCCAATCTTTTTTTCAATCTATTTATGAATATAATCTCTTCCTCTCATCAGTTTGTTGTAATTATACTGTAAGGTATTTCCTGTGTCTGCATGTATTTTTTTATGTGTTCTGGATGAAGTCCATGATGTATGTTTCAAGATTTATCTTAGTCCAGTATTTTGTTTCTCACAGAGCTTCATAAGCAGGAAATGGAGATATGGTCCTCTCCTGCCATTGTTCCCCATAACTGCTATGTGCAGGAATGCTGTCCCCAGTTGTTGGCAATGTTGTGTAAAGACTAGTGGCCTCTGAAAAACCTGTTTACCTCAAAATTATCCAATCTTTCGCCTATCCAAGTCAGTTACCATCACTACACTTTATGGTAATCCAATTTCACTGTTTAATTCTGTACTGGGTAAAGAATTTGTTCTAAATCCCCTCCCAGTCCTCTTCTCTTGATGTATCTCAAATGTTCCCCATCAGTTTCCTTCTTTTTCCTTGCCCGAAAGAATCCCAAATATTTTAACTTTTTCTCCTGAGGAAATTGTTCAAGCCCTTTGATCGTCTTGATTACCCTTTTGCACACTTTTCTCGGCTCTATTGTGTTCTCTATTCAAGCGTGGTGATCAGATTGGATTATATATATTGGAGTATTTCAGATGTGAATGCCCTATAGATTTGTATAATTCATTACAATGGTGACAATATTATTTTCAGTTTCTTTCTTAATGATCTGTAGCAAAGGACTTGTCTTTTCAGAGCTGCTGCATGCTGAATCTACATCCTCCGTCACTCACTATGACCACATCATCTTTTTCCTGGTACTTACAAACAGCCCCACTGGTAGATACATGAAGGAGGAGAGGTTTGCTCCAGCATGCATCCTTTTACACTCAAAAAAGTGAACAGTATTTACTATCTGATCATTCCTTCAGTTTAGAGAACCATTAGGAGCTCTTCATAATCACTTTTGAATAGTTTAGTATTACTTTATCTTCAAGCTCAGACAATTTACTGCCTGGCCCTCATGAAAATTCTTCATGAACAAGTTAAAAAGCTCTGGCCTCAAGCCAGATCCTTGAGAGACCTCACTTTTTACCAATAGAAGAGCATATGGGTAGCTCAGGGCGGAACTGTGGAGTCCTTGGTACTCTCTGAATTTTCTTTTAGCTAATCATTCTTCATTTTCTGGCTAGCATCATAGATGTTACTAGTCTGGTAACAAAACATCTGCAAGCAAACAATCAAGCTGTAGGTAGATTGACCCTTCATCTTCCCTATCATACACACGCACCATCCAACCCATCCCCTTCTGCCCATCTCTTCTCCCTCTCTCATAGCATGTAGGCAGATTATTATGATAAGAAGCCACCCAGGAAAGGCATCACCAAGAGGAAAGGAAGAGGTCGTTGTGCCTTTAATCTGTGGCAGTGGATCCACCCGATCCAACCGGGGCCGCCAAGACAAGAGCCGGCTGAGCAGCAGCTGGTGGCCATGAATCTGCCTAGGAGCAGATCCGTTGTGTCCACTCGGGAACAAACAATAACGATAAGATTTGCACCCAGAGCGGCACACCCCTCCCAGAAAACCCTGATAAACTTCCTGAGAACCCTAAGCAACAACAGAGAATAGAAGCTCAGGGCTATGTGGCAATCCTCTTACACAAACCAAGGTACAATCAAGAACCGTCACCCATATTAAGTCGCAATCGAGCTCAGCTAAAATTTCCTACACCTCAAAAGTTCCCATGTCCATAAAATGCTGACCCTGGCCTTTTTTCTTGGTCGGCCCACTTTCCAAGAGCTGTACCCGGTCCTGCTGTCAGAATAAGCTCCTCCTCTTCAGGCAACCGTCTTCGCCTCGTTATTTTCCGCCCTGCTTGGATCGGACCCTCTGGGACCCTGTCTCAGTATCTTCTAACAAAGCCCACAGAGTACCAAGAATTCCACAGACTGCTTGCTCCCCCCCATTGAGAAAATTTGCCATTCGTTCCTAGCCTTTGCTTCTACTTCTTAACTGGAAAAATAATCCACAAAAGGGCCTAGGCTTTCCATCAGATATGGAACTTTCCTAAAGTTTTCTCAAAAATTCAGTGCAGTGTCAGTAGGGGTCACCTCATCCAGACCCTGTCTGCTGCCACTCTCAAAAACCTGTAGAAGATTGATCAGCAGGACTGACTTTGGCAGAATCCATGCTGACTTCCCATCAGCAAAGTCAGTTCCTTATGCGATGTGCTTAGTTAATCTCCTTAGTTTTCCACTTCTACCTGGTTGGCCTCTCTGGTCTCCAACTGTTTGGATCTCTCCTGGGTCCCTCCTGAAGAATTATATCATCAGGCAACCTTCTAGTCCACTGGGACGGAGGCTAATTTAAGGATCTCAGTCCCATTTTCTGCTAGGATGTCAGCAACGTCCTATTTAAGAGTGCTCAAATAGGACATTGCTGATGTGGGTATCATCAGGATCAACAGGTATAATAAAAATATTGGAGGGAGGATTGAAAGAAATCAATACCAATTAAAAATTAACAAAACTAACCAAAGCTACTGATCATCCAAACTATCTGCACTAGAAAACAAACAAAAACAAACTTTGGTTAAGAGCTTGATTTTTTCCCCCAACGAATTGGTTGACTCATTTTGTCAGGTGATAGAATTGCCTCCTTGATGAAGGTTAGAAGGGTTGCGTGACAAAATTCCTTCCAGTTGATGGCAACTGGGTTAAAAGACAAGGGAGAGGAAAGGCAGGCAGCCCACAAGTTATTGGAGGGCAAGAATAGAGGAACAGAGGAAATCTAAGATTGGAATAACTAGACGCTAGAAGCTTTTCCCAGCTGAATTAAATGATAGTCCATTGGATGAAAAGTTCTCTAATTTGATTACCATGTTATAGTGTACTGGATTTAATAATCAAAGGATTATTAAATCTTTGATGTGCCTGTCCTTTGAAGCGTTTTAAGATTTTGCTGTAACTTAGCCATGGAAAGACATTCATCGATCTGTCTTAAATCTATTTTTGTCTCAGGTGGTGATTCATTTACATAAATATAAGATTGAAAACATCACACAGATTAAGTATAGGATTGAAAATGTTACACAGTGATGAAGATGTAAAAGGCAACAAATAGAAACCAAATGCTTTCCTCCTACATCAAAAATTAGATTTATGGGACAAAATATTGGGCACAGTTCTATCAGGGCTTCAAAACTGTTGCTGCTGCTGCTGTTTTGCTGTATTTTGATTGTGGATAATACAGATAAAATCAGTTTCAGGTGAGAATAAGAGCATCTATTTTAATGCTGCTTTGTGACTGGCACATTAATTAGGTGTGCTTGGCTGAAGGCTTATCTTGTTACACGAATAAAATAAGTAGGCAAATCCGAACGCTCTTCAAAACATCAGATTACTAAATCATCTTCTACGTTTTCAGTGCAATATTTAGTTTATTGATGAACGTAGTAAGCCACCCGGAGCAGCAACGAAGCTGAGTGGATTATGAAGTTAATCAATTAAAATAAAGTGATCGAACACGGGGCTGTACAATAATAAAAAGAAATCCTCCCTCCCTCCTTCCATCAGCATGAATTAGCAACAGGCTCACTCAGAGCCCAACACCGCTGTCCTGCCCCAAAGAGACAGCACAACAACATCTTACCTTTTTGATCTGATCTTCTTTCAGCTTTGTAAAATAAAAGGCTACGAGGTGCACGGCAAGCATGTTTGCTCGTCGTTGAGTGTTTACTGCAAATTCCGAATGCCAAAGCCGGGATCGATATGCTAAGAAGCCAGCAGGATCCTACCACCCGGCCATTTCTCAGCTGAGTCTCCAGAGCAGCCAAGCTGGACTAATTCCTGTCCTGGTTGGTTCAATGATTAAGCTTCCAGCGCCTTTCTCATCTCCCCTCCCACTTCTGGGTACCGTATAATGCTGAGCAGATGGCAAACTGCCAAGAGGCAAGAAAAGGGATGATTAATTACGGGCCCCTGGCAATGTTTTACTTCAGAACAATCCCAGTTGCTATGAGATATTCCTTGCTTCGCCCAAACCCAGCGTGAATTTCCTCAGTGTGGCACGCTTCCAGTTGTTGGGTTTTTCTTCCAACTGCAATGCAAACAAGCCGCTTCAGTGGGTATTACTGAATCTGAAACATTGGGGGTGGGGGGAGGGATGAGGAGACTGTAAGACCCCCTTGTGTTTTTCTTTTTTGCCCTCCTTCCCCCGGCACCGTAACATTGGTTAGATGTGAGACATCTTTACTCCCCCACATTTTTGCATTGGCTTGGTAGGTATTTTCCCCAGTGGATCTTAATGATTAGCTACCATCTCTGCAGAAGAAACAGCTTTTCCATGGAGTTTGGGAAGCAAAATAACAGAAAGATTAACTCTTTCTGACTGCAGATTTTGAGGATCTGTTCGACTCAAGGGAACATTAAGTGTATATGGCCAGCTTTCTCCAACTTGTATGTTGGACTACAATATCCTTCACCCAAGACAGCATAATGTCTTATTATTATTATGCCCACAAGCTTGGGATTAGCTGAAGAACAAAGCCAAAAACAAATCCATCGCACCTCTCCGTTGGTCTTTTAAATCAGCCATGTGTATAATCCAAGTGAGCATCATGAAAGCTATGATCTCAGGTCTTCACCAGGAGGGGGTTTAAAACATCAAGATGGTAACTGTGAGTGCACATTGAAGCCCCCCTCCCATTTGTAGATGTTCCACATGCAACACATGTATGAAAAGGACAAGGTTTTGATCACACAATCATAGTTGTCATCTTGACTTTCTGGGTCAAAGGAAACAAGAGTGTCCCTATTAAGCATCTCCATTGACTGAGAAGAAAGTCCTGCTCCAGGTGACTCCAGACCTCTCCTCACAGCTGGGCCCAGGTATGAAAGACGTGCAAAGTAATCTCAAAATTCCCTCATTTGGCTCAGCTGAAAAATAATTTCAGTCTGCTTTCCTTCTTTATGTGGCTCCATCGCACAACTGTAAGATACAGACAAGAGATTCATTGTTCACCAATGACCTCATATTCTGATCACCGGGCAACAGTAGTACATCACCATGCCAATCAAGCATATTTCTCTTTGTTCATATGGCCTCTGGAAAAAGGCAGTTGGGTGCAAAAGTTCCCAAATCTGCCACCCTGGCCAACATCCTCTCATCTTCAGCCCATTTTCAGATTATTTAAACACAAAGTATAAGAACAGATGTGGCTGAAAAATGAACAGATATATCATACTGTTAGAATAGCTTGCATACTTTAAAGCAATGTTTTTCAACCTTGGCAACTTGAAGATTGGTGGACTTCAACGCCCAGAATTCCCCAGCCAGCATACAGCACTCAGCATGCCAAGTTTGAGAAACACTGTTCTAAAGCATATATTTGGGCTAAAATATAAATACAGGAACTGAAAACAGTTGAGAACTTCAGAAAAGTTGTTTGTCTGAAGCTCAGCAAATACTTGGTCACATAAGACTGCTGCTCTTCCTTACAAATTGGCAAAATTGGAGCCACAACCTTGTACAGAAGAGTACATCAAACTGCGCATCAAATTTGGATTTGTACCAAATAGTCAGTCTGACATACCCCACCCAATGCAATTTTAGTTCCATTTGTGTCCAAAGAGTCAATCAAGTGGATGCATGAATAGTTGCATTTAAGGCTAAGAACTTTGCTAAGTGCACTCAAGTTTAGAATGAACCACAATCAACAAACAAGCAACACAGTTGAGCGTTGAAGCCAACTCAAGTACGCTTTTCCATAACACCAAGAAGCTCGTGCTTATCTTGCTTTGACTCATGTTTCCTATTGTTCTAGTATCATCATGCTGGGCTTCCAGTCTTTTGAACACTGGGAGAGCTTAAACATGTAGCCAGCACTAGCCCATTACACTTTCCTAGCAACGTTGCCAAGACTGTTCTCTACTTTAGCCTCCAGAACTCAAACTTGCTTTAAAGAGGAATACACTGTTGTTTGGTTGCCGCGCCTGCCTCTAAGTGACACCCTGAACCAAATCCCAGAGGTCTCCACTCAAACCAATACCTCGTTTTGCCATTGTAGCAAAACTTGTCTCCACCCCTGCCATTCCCTCCTTGCCTCCCGTTCAAGTACAACCCTAGCCCATCCCTGCTTATCTTCCAAGCCCAGCGCAGATACTACCATCCAATTAAATGTCTATATTTAGTCATCCAAAAGGGATTTCAAAATTAGATAAAATAATGAATCCCCTGGGACATTTCTTCTAACAGTTTTCTGTCCTGTGCTAAGTAATTCAAGAATGTTTTTAAAACAAGGGTTTAATGCAGTAGTATACCCACTTCACTGATGGCACGTGAAATGAGCACTCTTCACTGCGCTGAAATGCCTCATTAGGGTAGGTGACCTTCACCTGGATTTCAAACCACCGAACAAACTTCAAAGGGCTTATAGAAGTTACTATGGAGAAACTGTGGGAACCTTCCACGAATGAAAACGCTAACTCAGAAATGTAAGACTAGCACTGAGTCCTTCAAGAACCTGGGACACAAGACTTGTTTTGTATTTTCTAACTGCACAGCCTAGATGTTTTCTTGTCAGAAACCCAACAGAAGTCCCTCATTGTGACATTTGTGACATTCATGTCACAAAACCACTACCCCACGATTGCTCCTGAAAGTGAAGGTTCTCTCATCTCACTTGTAACTGATGAGTAGAGCTGCACATCATTTTCTGTGTATACATATAACACTTGCATATCATGCTCAAAATCTCCCAGTTTTATTTTTCTGGACTTAAGTGTGTTCATGCTAAAAAAGTTTCATATAGACATTTTCATTTCGAATTCTTACACAAAAGCTGATCCTTAAAAGTTTTTTTTCAAAAGGCCGAGCTCTTTGTTAGGTGTAACGATTTTTCTTCCAAAGTACTCTTCCCCCCAAATGTAATTCATGTGGAAGATTTAAAAAATGCTCATTTCCCTGCCAAGGTAAATACTAATCAAGTGGCCAGTTTCTAATCTGATTTCTGGTCAAGTTGTATATTAGCATTTAAAATGCTTTTATATCCTGAATTATGTACTCTGAGGAAGGAGTTGAATGATAAAACTAAGCTCCATTCTTAATGGAACAAGCCAAGACATGACCCAGTAGGTGCACACCAGTCAACATTTAAGCAGCATTTATTTTCTTTCTACAGAACTTGCTAACTGGAGTCTACATTAACTGAAATGCAGCTGCTCCAGCTATTATTACACCCGCACTGTAATCACTAAGCCCATCAACACTTCCTTTTATCCTTGTCACTGCCTTGTCTCTCCAATGCTCCTGCTCTTGCACATCTCTCATTTCAATTTAAAATGAAAATTCCTTGAGGTATTTTTTCATTGTTGTTTGCTCCTGTGAAGTTGCATTTATGAAGATGAACAAAACTCACAGATCTCTCGCTGTTCAGATTTTTTAAAATCTGTGTATGTAGGATCAAAACAAATACTTATGAAACAACTTTTTTATTGAATATCACTTCATTTCTTTTTCTCTTTGTGTTTGGTTGAGCTCCTATTTTCACCAACATTACGTTGAGCCAGCCATTCTTTCTCCAACTGTTTCAGCACCTCCTTGCTGAGCAGCCCCTGCTGTATTAGTCTTTCAGCCAGAGCACCTTTCATGTGGCCCAGGCTGCCCAGATGTGTGTCCTCAGACTGTAAGTTCCTGGCTTTAGGTCCCCTTGCTCTCTGAAGCCCCTGGACCATTTCACTGCTTGTGGAAATCTCCATCTTTTCTCCACGCAGCATCCTATCATCAATTCTGAGGCTCTCAGCAGGAACACCCACTGGAACACCCACTGTCTCAGAAGTGACTTGGGAAGCTTGAATCAGTCTTGTAATATTCAGCACTCCAATTTGTATGATGTCATCCAATTTCTTCTGAATAGCCCTCACATGACCAGCATCTGGGAACATGTCCATAAAACGGTAACTGTATTAAGACAAACATAAGCATACAGTCAGCTTGAGAATGGGAATTCTTGGAAAATCAAATCAATCCTCTCTAGGTCTACAAATCTTTTATTAGGGGGCATCACCTGACAGAATTTAGTAATGTCTTTTATTCACCAATCTCCCAGGTACAAAAACGTAGGGCAATTTTAAGTCCACAACTAATTAATACAAAGCACCTGAATTTTTCCACTCAAAAGTCTACAACGGTAGGGTTGTGATATGCAGTGTTTTGTGTTTGACAATTAAATTAAAAAAGCGTGAAGATTTAAATATTATACAGGTAGTCCTTTTTTAGCAACTGACTCATTAATTACCACTTGCAATTACAACAATGATGAAAAAGTAATTTTGTGACCAGTACTCAGATTTACAACTTTCATAGGTCTGTAAAGCAAAGGAAAGCCGAAGATCATAACTACAGTTGCAGTTTCACTTTACTTATTGATCAAGTTGCCGGTTCTAATTATAGTCGCTAAATGAGAACTACCTATATAGACTAGCATAAAAGATGGGATAAATCTTCTGGGAGCAAAGAACCCCTTTTCTTCAAGTTCTAGGGTTCAGCAAGGGCTTCTTCCTGGAGAAAGGAAACTGGTGACAGAAAACTATTTTGGCAAAGACAAAAGTTCAGACAAGCAGTTCCCCAGCATTGTAAAATTATATATTCTCACAGGACAACTGTGTATCATTCGGGTATTAGACTATTCCTATTCCAAAGCTGGCCTCTCAAGAAGAGAAGGAGGAAAGAACCACACTTCTATTCCAATACCTCAGCCAGAGATAGAGATCAAGAACATCATGAACGGCTTCAAGATGAACAAGGTCCTTGATGTTCTTGGGTGGGACCAGTGGCCAGTTAATATGTCTGCAGAGCCAATCAAACATCACAGGTTCACTCCTACTGAACTGCCGTGCAAACTGAAACACAAGAAAGTGATTAGGCAAACAGTGTTTCCAAAAGAGCAACACCCTCACATTGCCAAACGCTCTCTGTAACAGCCTTTTGCTTTTCAACCAAGCTCAAGTAGGAAAGCAATTGCCATAGTGTTAGCTTTTCACCAAGTTTAGCACTTAAGCTCAAATATGAGGTAAAACATTTTATAGTTTTTCAAGGCATCAGCAAAATATTACCTTTCTCCTAGCACTTAAAATTAGAGATTGAAAGAAAAAGAAAACAGCAAATGTTCTAATGTTTCTATAATTAGGAATAATAATCTGTCTTGCTTTCCCAGAAAGTTTCTGATAATTCCTTATGCTTCACAGAATAGCAACTTTGCTCAAAGTGTCACATGTTTTCAGTTGAGTGATCAAATCAGCTATCTAATCTGCTAATCCTCATTAGCAGCAATATAGATGGCCTTTCAGTTGATCTACTGGGATTGTCTTAGCTACTGTCAATTTCTAAGAAACTAAACTGGGTCATATGATTACCCAGTTAATGTCTGTCCTCTCCAATGCAAGAACAGTATTTGATCTCATACATCCTTTTTCTGATTGATCATAAATTTGAATACATGGATCAGCAAATGATACTGAGTTGCATTCTATTCTCAGTTAAATAATCAAATCTGTAATAGACAACATAAAATCAGGGACAGTGCAAGTTGGTCATTACTCAGTCAATTTCTATGACTCTAATGAAATCTACAGAAGTTTTCTCCGACAAAGAAATTCCCCAGTCACTGCTCAGGAAACTGGAGCAAAAATATTTTTTAAAAACTGCAGATTTAATAAAACTGGTAAATGAGATTAGGAAACCTCCTTGCTCCACCAAATAGTAATGGTGAGTAGGTTATTACCAGGTATAACTTAAGCCACTACAACAAAATTCCCACACACACATAATACAAGCACACCTCTTGCTTTGGGCATACCAGAAGCTTAGAAAGGATGCTACAGGAAATGGGCTGAAAAACTACAAGTAAGACAAAACAGATGCAAGTTACCTTTAAGAGTGAGGTGCACACAAAAGGTTCCTTTTGGTTAATGGGAGCTGTACAAAACACATATCTTGCTCTCAAGTGAAGTGGAATGTGTTGAATCATTTTGGCTAAAAATTTGAAGTTATCAATATTGCACACAAAGTAGAGTCCATCAACTTGAGACAGGCTGACAAAAATATCCTATAAAAAAAGGATTTAACTAGATAAAATCCCAGGTCTGTTAAAAGCTTTCAAACACTCATAAATCAGTAAATTTGAACATGTCTGTCCCAATGTCTCCATCCCCTACCTCCTCACAATATTATCGAACTTGGTTCAAGTCCTCTTACTCAATGTCTTATAACCTGTCCCTTCCCATACGCTTTGTAGTACTTCCTCTACAAGTTTTTGTTGTAAAAAACTGTATTTCTGTTGGATGAAAAGGTGCGATCTTCAGAATACACCTAATTCCAAAGTCAGCATGCAAGGATGCCATGTAGTTATCTAACATAGGCAGGCTAAACTCAACAGAGGCTTATTGCTCATGGGAATGAGGAATACCAACCCCACCTCCCCAAAACAAAATTGTAAGTCAGCAAGTAAAACTACAGTAAAACAATAAAATTAATGTAATTATTATATCAATCAAATAGTAACAACTGCAAATAACATGGATTAGGGGGTGTTATACTAGGCATTAGCTGCAACCAGGCACCTTTCTCATGAGAGTAATAAGGCAGAAGATGAGTTAATGTTTCAGGAATTCCTTCAAACTTTTTGTTGAAATGGAAATCATATAATTTCTCCTTGAGAACACTTGTTGGAGGGTCATTATATAAAGGGCATTAAGGAGGCTCTTCTGAATTTAGAAATCATTATTTGGCTTAGATATCTATCACCTTGGAAAGAAAGGTCAACAAAGGCTCAAAAGATGAGATAAAGAATTAAAGGAATGTCCCACTCCTAGATGAAATAAAATCATCACTTAAAATTAGAGGGTTAAACCTCCAAGAAAAAATGCATCTTTAACCAGTAAGAGAAAATTCATGCCCATTTGGGGAGGTCAGTGGGGGGACTAAGGCAAGACTAAAACTCATGGTTTCCCACTTTCTAGTCTGATGCCTTAACTATACCAACCATGCCTCATGCCAAACAAAGGTTTTAATTTTGATTTGTGTATATCTATCTATCTTAAATAACTCTGGGGGCTTCAGGCATAAAAATAAAAACATACATACAAAACAGAAAAAATACAGTAAAAGATATCAAATAAATATTGATATCAATAAAATCAACTAAATCAACTCCTTAATCAGTACAGAACAAAACATACAAATTGGCTCCATTAACATTTTGGCCCTAAGGCCTGAAGGAACACCCAAATTTTTAAGATCTTCTGAAAGGCCAATAAGATAGAGTAGAAAGAGACATGTATAAACAATCAAACCCTTAGCCTGTATAGCCTCTGTTTTTTGGCAATGAAATCATGGTCCACTTTATTCTGGATTTGGAAACATTTTCCTCCTTTTATTGGAGACATTTTTGCATTATCTCTGTAAATGTGTGGCAGCAATTGTTTTTTGAAACTGGAGATTATAGTATTAGGGAAATAAATATTTTCCAGGTGCCCAAAATAAAGCGTTCAATTAGGCAAGAGGGCTGTAATCTGATCACACATACATGTATCTTCCAAACTCACATCTAGAATATAATCCAGCAGAAGGAAAAAGGTTGTTGTTTATAAAAAATAAATTCAGGGCAGACATTGTCCATAAAAAGTTTGCTGTATATACAGAAATTTAGAAAAGATATTTGCAAGAAAAAATATCTAGGGGAATTCTGGAGACAATGTGCATGGAGTGGCAGGATTGTGTGTGGTCGAGCGATCAACCATTTCTGACATGTATCCACAGATCAAGAGTTCTGGAACTGAATCTGAGCTGCTGGCTTTAAATTGTGTAAAAGACAGTCCTATGAATGAAGAATGAATCACACAAAAGGAAGTCACACTCCAGCAACACTTTTTCTCTTGCAGCTCTCAAGATTCCAAAAAGGAAAACTGCAATTACAACTTTAAGTTTTGCTGTCAGCTGCAGAAACTAACATAAATTTAGCCTGTTTTGTGGATGCACAAAGAATGCATGTGCCTAAAATTAAAAAGGTAAAGGTTTCCCCTTTCACTCATGTTCAATTCTAGGGATGGTGCTCATTTCATAGCCAAAGAGCCAG
>JANHZU010010120.1:4183-24345 GCA_032468055.1 Acrochordus granulatus | reverse complement strand
AGGTAGATGGATAGAAACCACTAACTATGGCAGTTTGGCTATATGATTCCCAAACATGAGAAGGTCAGTTTCCTACCACACTATGGAAGGCAATCCACATTAATCTAGCATAATCCCTGAAATAAACAAACTAACTAAAAATAAATAAATTTTAAAAGAAAACACAGAATCATAAAATCATGGGAGATTGGAAGGGACTTTGGTCCAACCTTCCTGCCCAGGGTTGGAATCCTCAGATAAATGGTTATCCAACCTTTGCTTGAAACTTTCCAGTGATGAAGCCCCCACGGCTCCAGAAGACAGGCTATTCCATTGCTTAACCACTCTCACAGTCAGGAAATTCCTCCTTAGTTCAACTTGAGATCTTCTTCTGTAAAGTTTCCACTAATTGGTTCATGTGCTATCATGCCTTTCCATAGCTTTCTTTTCTTTAGGCTAGTATACCCAGATTTTTTTTAATTATTCTTCACATCATTTAGCCTCTAGTTTGCTGCTTTTCTATGCCCACTTTCTAGTTACTGACATCCTTCTGGTATGTGCTTTGATCAGTGAAGCACAGAGCAGAAATAACTTGTCTTACCCAAACCTACACAAGTTCCTAAATCTTAAGGGAAAAAGAAGGATATCTAGGTCTAAGTCATTTTGTGTAATTGCACTTCAAGTGGAATCCTTGTTTTTCTTTCTTCCTGCCACCCACAAACTGAAATGTAGATCCTGACAAGAAAAACATAATTATTATGCTGATCTATGACTATACTAAAGATTTGATTTGATAATCCAGGTGGGTTAGTCTGAATCTTTGAATATTTTACTCAATAAAGGATTGGAATTTTACAAAGCAAAATAGGCACATCTGTTATAACTGAAGTTGACCAAACTTCTCTGATTTCAAACAGAAATATTCCAAATCAAACAAGCCCAGCAGTGCGCCCTTTGGAATTGTGGGCAGAATCACATGGGTGCATATACAGCTCCTATCAGCAGCTCCTTATGAAAGGAGTGTTTTCTGAGGACAGACAGTTGTGTAATTCTGGAAAAGCTGCAGTGACTTAAGATGTTGATGGTATATACAACTACACCACAGCTAAAGCACAGTTCTTTCTCATCCAAAATGCTGCACAGCCATTCAATCCAAGTAATACCTTGATGGCACAATCATAGCCCTGTCCCTTTTGACATGTATCACAAGGCTTTGACCACCACCTTGTTTTTTTTTAACCACCAGAGGTTTTTTTAATCTCTGCAGCCACATAGACTAGAATTCTGTTCATCACAGCAACTAGTATCTATTTCTCACCCTCCAGAAACATAGTTAAGGACACTGGTTTAAACAAAGTTCATTCCCTCATTAAGGACACTGGTTTAAACAAAGTTCATTCCCTCATTAAATACAGCAGAATGCAACCAAGGTCAGGTAAAACATCTGTTTTATCAAAACCCTCTCTGCTGAAATCTAAGCTCTTAAGGATCACATCCAGGAAGGACGTTGAGAGCAGCTGAAATTGACCCTGTCAGATTCAAAATTAATCAAATATTTGTTTCTGCTATGAAGGTCAAGCCATTCCATGAGGTTCATAAAGGAACACCAGGTCCAGCACTCTGCCTACTGTGACTACTGTAAATGAATACTATATTTTAAACGAGAAGGTTGGAAAAAAAAAGAAAAAACCTACTTACGGTGGCTGTGCCTGAGACAGTTTGTGCATTTGTGTCACTTGTGTTTGGTTCGGAGTGCGTCTGCGCAGGTGGGTACAGGTTTAACGTGTGCTCTGCAACCGTGGTTTGCCCAGGGTAGTCTGGGGTAGGGTGAGGATGGGGGCCAGTGTAGTCTCCGGGGATGCCGTTTTGAGGAGGAGCAAACTGGGCAGAGGCATAAGGCTGCGCCATTGTGTCAGGGGGTGCAGTCGCTTCCTGATTACCCTGTGAAAAAATTAAAAAAAAAAGTGGAAGAGAACATTAAACTGCATTTTGCTTTGCAAAGATTAATGTGTCTTCAAAGGTGGTACTTCATCACAGTTCTACCCAAGCTGTTCTTCCTCCAGGGACCCCCTTGGCAGCTCCACCAGTCATCCATCGGCAGCAAGGAGCTGAGCTGCCTCCGGTTTTGCTCACAAGCAACGTTTCCTGGGGATCACATCCCTTGTTTAACTTGGATCAGCATGTTTGGTTTCTGTTCCTCAACCCAAACAATGTCATTCCCATAACATCCAACCACCATTACTGCCCTGGCTTGATGAGCAAAATTCTGTCCCTCTATCTATAGGTGATAAAGGTGGGGACTGAGGAACTATACTGAAGGCATGTTTGCTTCAGGTTCTAGAAGATTATAGTTAATTGCTTAAAGACTCTTTTGGAAATTATCAATAAAATCTTAAGTCGTATCGTATGAGCCAGCTTGGTCTAGTGGTTAAGGCAACACACTAGAAACCAGGGGGGTGTGAGTTCCAGTCCCACCTTAGCCATGAAAGCCAGGTGGGTGACTTGGGCCAGTCTCCCTCCCTCAGCCCAACTCACTTCACAGGGTTTCTGTTGGGGGAAAATAACAGGAGGAAAATGTGTTGAATATATTTGCCACCATGAGTTGTTCATAAAATCATAAAGGTGGGATACAAATAAATAAATAACAGCTTGTGACGACAAAGTGGAAATATTAAAAAACATTCAAACAGAATGTTTTTGCTTTCCTCTTTCTTTAAACACAGGAATATACAGTATGTTCCTATTAAGTGGAAGTCAAATAGTTTGATTTTCAATGTTTATTTTTTCTCTCTCTTTACTTAGTCCAACAAATATACAATAATAACTGAACATTATGAACATACGTCACAGAATCTTTAAACATTACAAGAATAGCAATGATCTGTACTGCACAAATATTAGAGAATGGAAACTCGACTGCAATCATACAAAATCTGAAAAGAAATAGGATTTTTAAACTGTGTCTAAACTGTGAATATTTTTGAAGGTACAAGACTTCCTGTTTTTCTGCCACTCCAAGAATTTATCCCTAGTTTTTAGAGAATGATATAGGAATTCAAGCCTTCCCCTCTATAACACCATGTTTAATGTGTTTTATAGTTTCAATATCTTGGACTCAGAAAACAAGGATCCGCTCAATTATATCCAGGAAGCCTAGGTTCAAGTCAACTAAAGTTTCTATTAATGCATCATTTAGAAAGTTAAGGGGAAAAAAAGAATTAATCTCCCAGAATTCCTCAGCCAACATGCTGACTGGGGAATTCTGGGAGCTGAAAGTCCACACATCTTCGAGTAGCCAAGGTTGAGAAACATTTTGTAGCTCACAAAAGTTTACTTCTTTTGATAAAATGTGTTAATAGAAAAAGAACTACCAGACTCATTCCAAACATAAAACAGTAATTTTAAGTAAAATACATTTTAAAAATAAAGTTTCATTTATGGAGTCCTGGGTGTTTTCTGAGCTTGGTTGCAGAAGTTTCATTACATCTAGGTAACATCATCAGTGCTAGCTTCATTTAAAATACAAATAATTTGGGCTAATAAAAAAGCAAGTCAGTCCTAAACTTAGTGTTAGCAGCAAGTCACGTCAAGGCAATTTGTTCAAAATCAACTGATTTATTTATAAAATACTTTGTAATAATAATAATAAGCCAAACAATGTCCCATCAAAATGGAATATCAAGTGGGAAAATGAAGTCAGCAAGTAAGATCAGATGCAAGCAAGCTAGAACAGATGAAAGAAAAGAAGCTGAAGAACAAGAAGATCAAAGGATTCCTAGAAACATGGAAAATTAAGGAAGCCCTGGAGATTATAAATCAGCAGATAACAGCTATAGCCAAGATCAGCAGATGCGAAGCCCCAATTACATAGTATAGGCAGAATCTCCAATTTCAGTCAAATCAGAAACATTTCTACCAATCCACCAATGTAGAGAATGCAGTGAACCAGTCAATACCTGACAAAGGAGAAACAGTGCAGTTCCTGGCACAGTTATGGGACAACCCAAAGAAATGTAATAAGAATGCAGCTTGGCTAAAGGAAATGGATAAGAATAAAAAAGAAGCTGAAATGAAAGAACTAATAACAGCCAAAATGGTGAAGAAAAGGGCAAAGAAGATCAAAAATTGCTCAGCACCAGGTGAAGATGAAGTGCATGGTTTTTGGTGGAAACATCAGACTAGTCTACATCCACTCATTTCAAACAGTTTAACAAGATAGTGCAAGGAGGTGAAGTTGAAGAGTGGCTAATATCTGGCAAAATGCACTTGATAATGAAAGATCCAGCAAAAGGGACAACACCAAGCAACATCAGGCCAATTACCTGCTTTCCAACAACTTTCAAATTGCTAAATGGTGTAGTAGCAATGCAGTCCAACAGCATCTAATTGAAGACAATTTCTTTACACCTGAGCAGAAAGGAAACTGCCCAAACAGTAGAGGAACAAAATATCAGCTCCTAATTGACATGATTCTGGAAAACTGCAAGAGAAGCAAGACCAACCTGAATGTAGCATGGATTGATTACAAGAAGGCACTGGCTCCTGATGCATGATTGGATAATCAAGTGCCTAGGAATAACAGGAGTCAATAGAAATGTCAGAAGCTTTGCGCAAAGATCAATGGCACAATGGAAGACACGGTTGCTGGTCAATGGTGATAGACTGGGAGAGGCTAATATCAAGAGAGGAATCTTTCAAGGAAACTCAC
Source organism: Acrochordus granulatus (assembly GCA_032468055.1). Lineage (NCBI taxonomy): Eukaryota > Metazoa > Chordata > Lepidosauria > Squamata > Acrochordidae > Acrochordus > Acrochordus granulatus. The sequence continues at coordinate 19,658 of JANHZU010010120.1, read as the reverse complement.
TATCATGACTATTCTTTATCATTGCACTGATTCCTCTGTTGACCATACTGAACAAGTCAGGTCATGGCTATCAGACATCAAAAGCATCTGCCAAATTATCCCATCTTCTTTTTATGGATGATATGAAGTTGTATGGAAAAACAGCATCTGAAATAGAATCGATGCTCAACACTGTTTGCATATACCACCAAGATCTATGGAGTTTAGACTGGACAAATGTGCCACCCTCAGCATCAACATGGGAAAAATACTGACAACTGAGGGAATCAAGATGACCTGTGGAAATAACTTCAAGAGTCTGGATGAAAACAGTCACTACAAAACAGTCCTTCAGGCTGACAACATCAAGCATACTGAAGTCAAGAAGAAAGTCAGAGGAACATATATCATGAGTGAAGAAGATCTTCAAAGTCCAAATGCAGTGGAGGAAATACTATCAGGGCAATTAACAGCTGGGCAATTCCAGTCATTAGATATACAGCTGGAATAGTGGACTAGACTCACACAGAACTAAAGGCCTGGATAGGAAGACCAGAAAAATGATGACAATGAATCATGCCCTTCATCCATGCAATGATGTTAACAGACTTTACCGACCAAGGAAAATAGGTGTCGTGGAATGTTGTAAGTACACCAGACAGCTGAAGAAGAAAAAGGGGCACTGGAAGAATACCTGAAGCAAAATGCAAGATGCACTAAAGCTGGTATACCAGGAAGACTTACTGAGTACTGAAGAGACAAAACTGGCATACAAGAATAGAAAAGAGACATGGCAAGGCAAAGCATTACATGGCCAGTATGTTAGAAAAATAGAAGGCAAACAATAACAAGACAGGGAATGGCTAAGAGCAGGGAAATTGAAGAAAGAGATAGAAGGGCTAATTCTGGCTACACGAGACCACATGTTAAGAAGAAATGCATAAGACTAGAATTGAGAAGACAACAACATACAGCAAATGCCACCGATGCAGAGAAGCTGAAGAAGCAGTGGACCACCTACTTCTTTGCTGCAAGAAGATTGCACAGACTGACTACAAACAACGGCATGATAAAATAGCAACAATGGTGCACTGGAAGATCTGCAAGAAATATCGTTTGCCTGGAAGTAAGAACTGGTGGGATCATAAAATAGAGATGGTAATCGAAAATTAAGAAGCTAAATTGCCCTGGGAACTTCAGAATCCAAACAGACAGGCAACTGCCACATTGTACTCCAGACTTAACAATTGATGATAAGAAAGACAAAAAAGTCTGGATAGTGGACATGGCTTTACCTGGACACAGCAGAATAGAAGAAAAAGGACTGGAGAAAATCACAAAATACAAAGATCGGCAAATAGAAATAGAATGACTTGGCAAAAGAAAGCAAAGGTGGTACTAGGAGTAAGAGGGACCTTGGGTGCAATCCCAAAACAACTGGAGCACCACTTGAACACCATGCGCATTGACAAGTTCACCATCAGTCGAATGCAAAAGGCAGAATTACTTGGAATAGTGATTCTCATCTAACCCTAACCTTTTAAAAACATCAAAAACAGCATCTGCCTACCTCAGGTCTTTGAGAAGGACTCAACAGGTGGACAAAAATGCCATATCCAATCTTATCATCCGATGACTGAGTGACCAACCATATCAAGTTAGTTATCTTGAATGTTGCCAACTTCCAATGACTCTGATTGGCTCAAAATAATCAGACAAAGAAGGTTTTATATTTAAAATTAATTTTTATTAAATTAATATTTAATTTTATATTTAGCCACGCTGGCCCTGGCAATATCATGTCAGTTGCCAGACACCAGGAACTATGGATATTATTGTGTGTAATTCCTGCAATATTAATTCGTATCAGAGCGGTTTTTCAACTCGCCCAGACAGCTTTCTTTTTTGCAAACCATCTCCTTGGTAGCTTTTTGTGGGAGTGACCATGAAACTCTTGCACAAAATTTCACAAGTTCCCACTGCGTCCCCCCATCTTTGCTTTACAGTCCAAACCGGGGAGGGGGTTAACTCTGCTACAGTTAAACAAAATGGGAATGAATAGTCCTTGCAATCAATTAGTAGACAATACAAAAAAAGCCTTGGTTGCAATTGACAATTTTCCAGTTGTATAAAAAATTGATGGCCGTTTCTTGGAAGCAGGTCCGAGACAATCTTGAAATAAAGAGTTGCAAAGGAGTGAAAGTCAGCATTTTTAGGCAAAATGGTTTGGAGAAAAAAGAAATAGGGAATTAACGTCTAGGTACAGTTTGTAGTGAAGTGTTTAATGCTACCTTGAGTCTAAAACAGATGTTACAGAGATGCCCGCTGTTTCTCATTTACAATGACATCCTTAGCACACACATCAAATGAATATTCCTAAAATTAGCTTTCTGCTAATTTACACCTAATATTTAATTAAGAGCAGAGAGTATTGGTAAGATTTCTAATGGGTGACTTCAATGTTGTTCGACTTCCAAGATAATATTATAATATCCTCCTGTAAGAAAAAGCATATCAGCTAGCTATGGCGAATATGCTGCCTGGACATGTACAAATGAGAGAGAAGTAATTGAATGTACAAAATTTTATAAAGACTGTGCAGGTACAAATGTAGGTCCACAATGGAATCAACATCATAGAAACAAAGGTATACAGCTAGTCCTTGACTAACAACCATCATTGAGCCTGCAATTTTGGTCATACATTGTGATGGTCAAAAATCAGATCATCACATGACTGCACCCAATGTTACAACTTTTTTGGGATGGTTGTAAAGCAAATGTGGTGGACCTTAAACAAACCCACTGTTTGCTTTTTTTTTTTGCCAGGAACCAGAAGGAAATGCCAGTTTCCAGTAGAAATGTCATACATCGTGGTCACATGACCATGGGATTCTGCAAGGCGCCGTAAATGTGTGCCTATAACCTGGGCAGGTGAATAATTCTATCTTCACATTCTCTCTCTCTCTCTCTCTCTCTCTCTCACACACACACACACAAACCAGTTGCTTTACTCCCTAGTGCAAGGCTGCTATTGGTATAGAGATGTGATGCTAGAACTGGGACAATCCATCTGAAACCTATGGAAGAAACTGAATGCTGTTTTTCAAGAGAGAAGTCTGCAGAAAGATTTGTGGACATTGTTCTAAGACACACTGTTAAGTCACAGAGTATGATTTTTTTCTATTAATCTCCATCTTCCCTGATTCCATAAAGTGAAACTGAACTAGTAAGAATGAAGAAATTGTACTATCATCGAGGAAATTATGACCCACCTCAGCAATGTACATCAATGATCCCAATCATCAAGAAAATAGTACACATCTACATGGATCTTTAGGATATAGTTAGATTAAAATATGTGCAATTGGCCTTAGACCTACTTCTAATAATAGGGTCTAATGCCAGTAGGACATATTTTACATGTATTATAGAGTAATATGGCATAATCTATTTTTCAAATTGTGTTCCTCAAGCAATTTTTTTGCAAACCCTTTTGAGAAATCACAGTATGAACTTATTTTCATTTATTACAATTGAAAGGGTTTTAAGTTGACAAAATTCCTAAGAGAAATTGAAGCAGCCACTGTCTTCATGGATTAAACCCTGGTACATAAGACCTAAAACAAAGAAAAAGATGATAAAATGCTGATTGTTATCTTAAATATGCCATAGATATCCAAACTTAAACTTTTTGTTCGTTTTGTGATGATGACATAGAATTTTTGGATAATTAAACATATGCCATGGGTCAAGCTAGGCTGAAGATAAATGCCACAAGGGATCTAAAACTAATGACTATGGATAGAACAAAAAAGTTTTGGGGAACAGTAGCTATATTGAGTCACATTTCTAAGGCATTTCTAAGGCACCACCAGAACCTCAGTCCATAAAACTATTATTAAAATCCACTCCATTGAAACTTTTGAAACCATTTTAGGAATGTGCTGTTCAAAAGATAAATCTGTGGAAGTATTCAGTGCCCTAATTTAAACAGAGTTGTAGTTGTGGATTTTTGCTCATTTTAACACTGTAATTGTTTGTAGGGTTTACAGTTCTGATGTATCTCAAAATGCAATCCCAGGAAGAAAGAGTAACTGCATAAGTGCTTGAAAAAATGGGTTGGGAGCTATAGTCCATCACTGAGTTTCTCTGTTGGATTTCCTACACTGACTAGCTTATTACATATTCTTTCAATACATGTTGAGTGCTGAAATCATGTACATTCCCCATATCATCATAATTCACAAAACATTATTGACCTAGTCTAATTAGTATCTCAGAGACATACCTAGAAAAATTACAGTTGTTTTATTAATTAAACTAATGTGTTTAATTCTTAAATTTATACAGCTGCCCAACTCACACACACTGATTCCAAATGTCAGCACTATTGACAGCATTACTGTAGCTGTGATGAACAGGCTACCAGTTCCTTTTTTTAAAAAAATAACACTTTGGAACAAACACACACGCACAAAAATTCATCCGATTTACAATTGTAAGTGTACACATGCAACCCATACATTATTGGGAATGTGAAAGCATGAGAATCCCATATTCAATTATTTGGTTTATTTCTCTCAGTTTATAGATGACACTTGGTGATTTCCAATCTAACAAGACCAAGTAAATGTTCACTGCACTCAAGAAAACACAATGATATAATAATAAAACAAAACACACACAGTGTTATCATATGGTATTACTGACTTTCCAAAAGAGTTTTAATTTACAGAAAGCCAAGATCAAATTCTCTATCAAACTGCAGTAGCCCCACTGAAAACAGTGCCTGCGAGCTTCTGTTTCTTCACTTCACTGAAAGGGGAGACCACTATCAAGTTTTCTGAGGATGAATGGGTCAGTCAAGTTGAGACTGGTTGGAGGTGGCATTCTTGAAAGTACATCAATGCCAAATCACAGGGATGTTGTGGCATAATCTGTCCCATATCACTGATTGGTTCCAGGCTGATATCTCTGAGTCCTTCTCTATTGGCCAGAAGGGTGTTCTTTAAGTTCACCCTCACTTTTGGATTGAGATGACAAGACCAAGCTCATTCTCAGCTGAGACAATCAGTGCATCAATCACCACAGTTCAATGACCCCTCGGCTGTAGGAGGCTTAGGGTATGGCCTTGAAGGACAGAAGGAAGAGCGACTACCAAGGTCAGATAAGTAGGGCTTGAGCCCAGGCCAAGAAAGTAACATGAGAAAACATCTCAGACAAGTCCTTCCCTTGTTCACATGAAGAAAAAAGAGGGGGAGGGAGGAAGCACATTCAGACCTGCAAGAATCTGCTAATATAGCTTTGCAATAAAATCAGTGCTGACCTCAATGGCATTGATTTCCAATCTGACGTAGCTAGAAGAGTGACACTCCCAAAGCCCTGAAAAAAACAGCTCAATATGTGTGGACTCAGAAAGCTGGAAGGAAAAAAAAAAACCCTTGAATTTAAATCTCCCAGCCTAATTTGAAACAAAGGCTTTGACTTCAGAGTGGACACATCTCTCGGTCTGTGGCTTTACTCTGGTTTGCAAGAAAGAGACGAATCTAGTTCCATCGTGTCTGAAAGCTTTCTGCCAAGTAAGCCAATCCTAAAAAAAGGGATTAAGTGTCTGGAGAGTCGAGATTTACAGCTGTGCCTGATGGGAAACTTGACACCCAATGACTAACTGTAGATCTTCTGAGGTTAGTTTGGCCTGAAAATGGCTGAACCTCCAGGGTTTTGTGTGCTACATTTTTAAACGACCTGGCCTGGATTGAAGATTTGGGGCAAACAGGATGACAGTATTGAAAGAAACTTCGAAAGGCATCAAGTCTTGTAAGAAATTGGTACCTTCAATTTCATCATCGCGGCAAGGTTGTTTCTGTGTTGGTTTTTAAAGGATGGCAGAATGCCCGCGCTCAAGGGGGTTTTGGCCTGGAATCTAATGAAATCCACATTTCAACTCAGAAATATGCCTCACGTGGCAAGGTATAAAACCCAGCATATTGCTTTCTGTTTACAAGCCGAACACAGTTAAATGAAAGCAAGGGAGAGAACGGAGAAGGAAACTGGTAGGGAAATCATCATTTGGGGATGCAAGCTTTTGTCAGAACCCTTCAAATCATTGTGTTGGTTTTTCTAAACTGCCGGAGTTTCAGACGCTCCATACTAAGCACCTCCTGTCTCCAATTTATTTTTTCTTTCTTTCTTTCAGCACCATTTCATCTGTTACACAAAGCTTTTATAATTAAGAAATGGTGTGAAAAGTGTCAAAACAGAAGGAGCAATCTTGTTATGTTTGCACACAAGCGAAGGGAGATAAAATGCTACTTATGCAAAGCTTAGCGTTAAGCACCCATTTGCTGAAGGAGGCTGCATGTATTCGTTTCTGGGGGTGCTGGGGAGAGAACCCTCTTTTTTCTTCAGGGCTGCTTGGCTTGAAGGTCTAACTGCTGCTTTATCATTGTTTTTATTCTGTTTTGGTCCTTTCTTTATTACCTTTTGTTCCTTTGGTAGGAGGTATTTCGCATTCTCGGGAAACACACAGTCCATTCCTCAATTAAAGGAGCCAAAATGCATCAACCCTCAGAATATAAGGATGAAGGAGAAATGTGCAAACATTAAGAGGACCCCTGTTTCTACTCTGCCCTTTCCCCAAATGACCTAAAAAAAGTTATGAGCATGTTTGGAAGTTTAGTTCTTTTTAGCTGCAACAAGGGCAGAACAGAGAGACATAAAAGCACGTATAATCTTTTTTTTTTAGCCAAATAGACACTGGGATGAGAGATGCTGTTAAGTCGCTGAAGACCTGGAGCAAAACAGACTGCATTAATTTGGAGAAACAAAACAAGAATACCACTTATTAAGCTGTGTTTTTATTTCACCTTCATGGTTGCTAGGGCAGTGTTTCTCAGCCTTAGCAACTTGAAGATGTGAGGACTTCAACTCCCAAAATTCATGCTGGTTGGGGAATTCTGGGAGTCCACCCATCTTTAATTGGCTAAGGTTGAGAAGCACTGTGCTAGGAGTTTCAAGCTTTTTCTATTAGCTGTAAGATAATAGACAACATTTACCTTAAATATATATAATTGAAGGGAATGTTATGCTCAGAAGTTCTATCAGATGTTTGAAGAATATCACTGCTGGGAATTCTTATATAGAATAATAATAAAAAGTACTTTTGAAACTGATCTGAATGAGTGGGGGAAAGACACCTTGAAAAAAAATTGAAAACCTGGAAAAGAGACTCTTCCCCAATAATGGCTGATCTATCCTTTGAGACAAGATGATTGTTGAAAGACCTGAACTGTGGTCAACTTAGTGGTGGCTCCCCATTGTTTTGAATTCTCTTTGGAGATCATTGTGTGCTTCAAAAGTTCACCCTGAATATCTAAGATATAAAGTAGCCCTAGGATTATCTTCTTCTTTAATTAACTTTTTCCTCCAATTCAAAATTCAATTGCTTTCATTCTAGCTTACAGTATTATAATGGGATAAACTCCATCACTATGGTCTGTAAATCTTGACTTATTCTATCACACGATGTCTAAATCCTTAAGCAAAACTATGGACAAATATTTTTGTAAAAAAAATATTAATATTGCATCGTCTTAACATGACGTTTATTAAAAGACTTGAATGGCTTCTAATTTTGTGTATCACAATTCAGAAAATCCATCAGGATATAGAAAAAATAAAATTAATTCTCAGCACCCTTACCAATACTCCCCAACTGATCCATAGTTTTACTCCCTGGGTAAATGTCTTCAATTCACAATGTCTGAATTTGTGTCACTGCTGGACCCCTCCAAAGATATGTAGGAAAGGTGGATTTGAACCTTTGTGAGACTATTAAGCAGTGAAACAGCTTGTCTCCTAGTGTTAGGGATGCTCCATCACGAGCGGTTTTCAAACAAAGGTTGGACATGATCTTCTAGTTGAACTAAAAGAACCCATGGCCGCTTCTAAGATGCCATGAATGCTCCAAAATAATACTGACTCGTATACTTAGGGCTTGTTCTACATTTATACCATTTTGATTTAATAGTAATATGTTTTTAAAACAGAGTCCTAGCAAAAGAAATAAGAGTTAGTTATGTAAATGTAATGTTAGTTTATACCCTGAAAATGTGGAACTTAATGAACTATAACGAAATTTGGATTTCTCACACGTGGGAGGTAACTAAAAAACTATTTTAGTCTGGTAGAAAATCTCTAGCATGCTTTTTCTATAACTCTGGATTGATAACATCTACACCTTTTCTATATATGAACTGACTTTTTACTGACAATCTGAAAAGCCCAATCAATATGATTCCCCATAGACAAGGTTTAATTTGTTGTTTAAGACTTCAGCTCCATTGCATATGAATTTGTTCTAATATGTATTCTTTTTTTAAATGCATGGTTTTTACCTTTGTTGTGCTAATGCTTTTTGTTTTCATATTTACATTTAAGTTACATTAGGATTATTTTCTTTCTTGTTGCTGTAGATTAAAATCTGTTAAATCCATTGGAAAATTCAAACCATTTTATTTCATTTGGCAGTCTATGACTGAATACAGTTCACCACAGCTGTTTTATGGCAACTGTAATTCTACAGGCAAATAGCTTAATTTAGGACATCTGAAGAAATGCAGCTTTTTCCATCATTTGTGGAAGTCATGAAAGTTAAATCATTTTTATACAGAATACATGAAAATTCCTTGGAGAGTTTATCTAGAATTATTTACATCAAAGTAACAATAACAGTTCAGTCTCTGAATTCACACATGACATTAAACCAAAACCTGTTTTGGTTTTGCCTTCGGGAGATGTATGAACTCCAGAGCTGTAGTCTGTAATCTTAAGCTTATGAACAAAAGCTGTCTTGTTTTTTTTTCATGGTTTAAACAAAGAATAACAGGATAATCCACCCAGTACTTTAATTTTTTTTTCCAAAGAAAAATGTGACTTGATGCCATCTGATAATTCAGACAACATTTGGGTAGAGTTTTTCCCTATTTGTGCCTGGAAATGCTGGAGACATTATCCAAAAAGCTGGTTTTGATGAATTATCAATTGGTTTTCTGTACATTATCTCTAGCACAGACATAACATAGAAAGAGTTAGGCGTGGTTCTTTAGGTAATTGGTAAAATATGGTCCAAGGATATGGTTAAGGTGGGAGCTATGACACTGTGATTGAAGCTCCACTTGTTCAATGTATACATTGCATACCCTACAGACATTAAAGCCAATTAGATATATGTAGGGCAGAATATTATAGACTAAGCAGAGCTGAAAATGAAGTGGTATGGGGAGCTATTCAAAGTACTAATCCACTGGCTGGCAGCAACATGCAAAGAATGGCAGCAGTTGGATCTCTTCTCCAGATGAACCAATCCTGTTGGGCAGAAAAAGAACTGGTGAAGGTCCATTAGTGGGAAGCTCCTCTTTCAATGATGAATCATATTGATAGTCTTGATATTAGGCTTTGAGGCAGGGGCTTGGATAAGATTCTCCCCTCTTTTTCCCATTTTGATTACAAGCAGAAGCTTTCTACCCTCCCTTCTCCTATCTGTTGTTTTCTCTCCAAAAAACAAAGCACACAAAAACAAGCAAGCAGATAGAGTGAGAAGGACAAGTACCATGAAAGGCTTCTCTGGAACTCTCTTCTCAAACAGGAGCTTCAGCAGATGCCCATTCTGTATGTGTACTAACCTGGTACCAGTTTTGCCCAATACTTAGTTCTGGTTCTCCTGATGCTTTCAATGTGCCATGAAATCTAATTTAAAGGATATGAGGTGAAAATGACTTCTGGAATTCCTCCAGTCTAACTAATCTTGGCAGTAGATTTCAGGAAGAGTCCTCCTATTTCTCCCTCCCTTACAGTACTCAGCAACACAGCATCAGCAGCGCAGTCCTTCAAGTACTTGAAATGGTCAACCAACATTAGCCACCATTATTAAGGAGGCACATCAGAGGATGTACTTCCTGCACCAACTCAAGAAATTTAATCTGCCACAAGAGCTGCTGATATATTTCTACAGAGGGATCACTGAGTCTGTCCCTTGTACATCTACTACTGTCTGGTTCGGTGCTGCATCCATGCAGGAAGACTCCATCGTACAGTCAGGACTGCAGAAAGAATAACTGCAGCTAACCAACCCTCCATAGAAGACCTATATATCGAGAGGGTCAAGAGAAGGGCGGAGAAGATATGTGCAGACCCCTCACACCCTGGATGCACCTTGTTTGAACTCTTCCCTCTGGTATTCTACAGAGTATTGCATACCAAAACGACCAGACACAGAGACAATTCCCCCCCGGAGCCGTCATACAGCTAAATGCTTGAGCAGTCCCGCTGCTACATGATAGATCACAAGGGCACAGAATTTGAATTTAAGCTATACATTAATTACTCTAATTCTATACTGATTCCTTTCTACTGTGCATATGTGCGTACAGTATTTTAATTCTATACTTATAATATTGCATGCGTACTTATTTCAATTTCATACTTATAATATTCCTTTTACTGGCTGCATACCTACTGCTGTATACCTTACTAATTATTTGCTCCCACTGCCATCTTATAGGTACTGTTGTCCTGCAAATATATCGAGAGCCAGCGCACCAAGTCAAATTCCTTGAGTGTCTAACCATGCTTGGCCAATAAAGGTATCTGTATATGCGTGCCGAGACATTCCCGGATCCAACGCGAGCCGCAGCATTCATTTCGGTGGTGAGGACAGAACTGACCTTTTTCACAGAGAGGAACATGAAAGCCTATGAATTTGGGGAAATCCATATGTACACAGGACAAAACACCATCCTGTGTCAATTAAAAGGAAATTATCCCCGCTTCCTGTTTTAATAATGGGAAATGGTTATGGCCTTCTTTCGGTCTATCGAGGGAAATGACCCTCAGCCGTGTTGTGTGTGCGCTTGCAAGTTAAGCTCCCTAATCGCTATTCGAAGGACCTTTAGAGGATCCTAGAAGTTGTCCACAGAAAGATTCAAGTTCTAATTAAGTCACGGATCTGAAGGGGAAAAAAAGGTTGAGATACAGAGAACGACAGAGAATTTGTATTTATCGTCAGTCTATCATGTGCTGCCACCGGAGTTCTGTATGCATTTCTTTTTAATGTATAGATGTCTCAATTCCCCAGAAAGAAGAAATGGAAAAGGGATATACCACAAGCTCTGACATTTCATCAACATTATAAGACAAATAAATGGGAGAAGAAATCTGTGCCTGCCCACAAAGTTATACTGAAGCTATAACCAAAGTTATACCAAGGTAGGCTTGCGTAGGATGCCATTAAAGACCAACCAGGTTTCATCAGGAAAGCGCCAGGTTTGAGCAATTGGTTTGCAGGGCTGTACCTTCTTTTTAAGAAATGGGCCTCCTTGAGCTGCTGAAGGGGACATACAGATAGTCCTCAACTTATGACAGGTTATAAAATATATAATATATTTATATATTATTATATATTATTAATATATCAACTTATCATATATATATATATCAACTTATGACATACAGATAGTCCTCAACTTATGACAGGTTAATGACCATTTGAAGTTACAACGGACCTTACCAGAGACCTGAGTCACTTCTGAACTTTTGATGGCAAGGCCCCTCTGTGCAACCATGCAACTGCATTTTGGATGCTCGGCAACCAGCAATGGCAGTTCATAGCATCCTGTGGTCACACGGCTGCAATTTACAACATTATTTTGACAGAAACGGACATTTATTTATTTATGTCTTGCCTCTATTATTTTATAAACAACAATTCACTTCCAGTTTTTGGCAAAACCAGCCCATAACAAATAATAAGTTTGCTTAATGACTGTAGGGTTCACTTAATACCCAAGGCAGTTGCTTTATGACCACAGTAGGCACTTAATAACTGTCACAAAAAGATTATAAAAGTGGGTTGGTCATGTGATGACTCATTTTATGATTGTCCTGACTTATGACCATAATGAGCAATCTTATATCACAGGAAATACATCACATTACTGAAAAGTAAGGATTTTAATAAAAATTAAGGGGTTTAGAACACCTTTTTTCCTGCAATACAATGTGAAAACTGGCACCCCTGAAAGTCTATGCAGTTATGCGTAGCCATCAATCTGTTTCTGGCATTGTTAGTCATTGCAACCATCCCCTACCTCATCCCAAAACCATTTGCATGCACGCCAGTGCACACAACACCCACTGAAGACTGATTAAAGGCAGAGAATGCTTAATAGGGTCCTAAGTAAAGATGAAAGGGCACATGGGGAAAAAACAGTAAGGCTATTTCACAGAACCCCAACTGCATAGTGGCACTATTGGTACTGGACGTACAATTCTAAGATCCACAGATACTGTAATCCTAGTCTGGGAAAGGTGCTAGGTTTGGAATTATGAAGGTGGAAAACTAGGAGCCTGGGATCAGATTGAAGAGTATCCAAAAACTTCAGTTGGTTGAACATGCAGCGGTCTGCACAGATTTGCATATATTTCACCTCTTCTCTGGGAAGAGTAGTTGTCCATTTGCTTCCAGATTAAATTCAAGCTGTTGGTTATCATCTTTAAAGCCCTCCATGGCTTGAGGTGAGCATACTAGAAGGACTGCTTCTCCCTGGTTACATCTACCTGGCCCACCAGAGCAGGTATTGAGGTATTAAGTACACCTGAAGGGTCTTCTCTGTAGTAGCTCCCCCTCTTTGGAAATAAGGAGGTCCCCTTCCTCATTTTCCAAAGGCCCTAAAGACATGGTTCTGTTAACAAGCTTGGGGACCCTAGGTTGATTTGAAGCTGATCATGACTGCGCTTATTGCCAAGGGTGGCGGGAATTTCTGGGGTTTTATATTGTTCATTTTTAATCGTGCATGCTATCCAGAGCCACATTGTGTCTATTTAAGAACAAAAAATAAGACCATTTTATAAACATAAAAAATTAAAAGGCTTCCCTTGCCAGTCATAGCCAACTCTAGGGGGGGTGGTACTCATCTCTGATTCACAGCCAAGAAAGCCTATGTCAATGATTTGTCCTATGGTACTTATGTAGTCATGTGGCTGGCAAGACTATACACTGAGGAGGATGGAACGCTGTTACCTTCCCACCATATAGGTGATACCGATTTATCTACAATAGTACCTTACAAGACGAGTAACTCACAAGACAAGAAACTCACAAGATGATAAAAAAATTAATAAATTTTATTCTGTGACTCACAAGACAAGAAAACTTCGCACAATACCTTGAGCATCATCCATTCAGGAAATGCTGCGTGGTTTACTCCATTGCCGTTCAGGCAGCAAGCACGCGTGCGTTCTGCCTACGCTGCCACATGGCTTACTCTGTTGCTGTGCATGTGACTGATGTTGCCAGAATGTACGGCAGGTTGACATTCCTGATCGCAATGAGAACCGTGCAGTGAGCTCATGTGGGAAATCTCACAACGGAGCCCACCTCTCTCGCTGCATAAACAGCGTAAATTAAGTGAAAGGCGTTCAAGAGATGGAACTCCCAAGACTTCAGATTCTCTCTCCAGGCAGTCCCCTCCCCCTCCTCTCTCTCATCTCCCTCGCATCAGCTGGGATATTCTTAAAGTGCGTGCGCACGCACACACTCACAAAATAAAGCAGAAATTGTCCTTGTAAATTCCCCCTTGTCGCCCGGCACTCTTCTCCTCTCATAGTACGGAGGCAAGAAACATTTCCAAACTGCCCACGACGCCTGGAAAGGCATTGTTGAGGGAAAAGGCAGTTTTACCTCAGCAGAGGCGGCAGCGGATCCTCTGAGCCAGTAGGGGGCGCCGGACAGCAGCCGGCCTACCAGCAGCCTCAAAGCAGATCCATAAGTGCTGGTTAGTTTGTTCTATTTCTCCTTTATATTGTGCGCTGATCATGGTTACTTGTTTCGGATGTTAGGGACAATCATTTCTACATTAAATTCCATTGAAAATGATTTTTTGGTGAATATTTTTGGGGGTGTGGAATGGATTGTCCAACTTTACATTGTTTTCAATGGGAAACCTCGTTTCACCTTAAGAGCATTTCACGCTAAGAGTGTTCTTCCGGAACGGATTAGTCTTGTCTTGTGAGGCACCACTGTACTTATTACAAAAGGTTGAGATCAATTTTAGAAATGCAATCATTATGTTAAGCATAAGATTAGAATAGAAAAACTTATGACAATAATTTTAATTATCTTTGCTTGGTAGAATAACAGAATTAAAAATTCTTCTTTAAAGTCACATATCAAAGCCTTATTACTTTATTTCATGTCCAGCAACCAATTTTTCTTCATTTATAAAACCATAAATAAACTAAAAATACAAAAATCATACTATATAATCAGAGTGTTGTGCAGGATTAGGAATACTAAATTAGAAACATTTGTCAATTGTCTACTTTTTTGCAGTGCCTGGAGGCTGTGAGGGTCTTGATGGGGGTTAACAAGCTTTGACTGAACCCTGGTAAGACCAAGCAGCTGTGACTGCATGGGACCTCCAGTTCTGAGAGTTTAACATCTTTAGTGCTGGATGGGGTGACATTTTCCCAGACAGAGAGACCCAGTGTGCAACTTGGGGGTTCTCCTTGACTCATGACTCCTGCTCAAGGAGGTAGCAATCGTGGCTAGGAGAGCCTTTGCACAGCTTCATCTTGTGTGCCAGTTGCACCCATTCCTGGACCAGGAATCTCTGTACTCAGTCACTCATGCCCTAGTCATCTCTCAACTGGACTACTGCAATGCGCTCTACATGGGGCTACCCTTGAAGAATATTCAGAAACTACAGCTAGTTCAGAGTGCAGACAGTATTTGGGGTCCCAAGGGCAACCTGGATGACATCACTGTTACATGAACTCCACTGGCTGCCAATCTGTTTCTGGGTGAAGGTACTGGCTACTAGCTATAAAGCCCTTCATGGCATGGATCCAGCCTACTTAAGGGACCATCTCACCCTAATGGGTTCAGCCCACCCCACCTGTGCTGGCAGTAGGGGCATGCTTCGGATTCCATCAGCCAGTGAATTCCAGCTGACAGGGTCCAGAAGACAAGTCTTTTCTGCTGTGACCCCCACCCTTTGAAACACCATTCTGCCTGAGGTGAGGCTGGCCCCCTGAAAAGCCTCGAAGGATTAGCTTGGGGCCCTAGTGATCATCAGTGAGGTGGCTGATTAATGTTTCCAACTCCATTTGTCCCCTGCCCACCTTGCCTTATTCTCTATTTGTTTCTGTACTTCTTCCTTTTATCTTCAGTTTTTTGTGAGAATTTTTATTGGGGATTTTTATTGTGAGATGCCCAGAGTTGTTTATTCCAAGATGGGTAGAAAATAAATAAAACAAATAAATAAATTACAGAGGGCAGCCATATAACCTCAAGAAAAATATATGGCTGCTTAAAGGGTTTAGAGCTCATCCCGCACAATCAGAATCACTATATTAACAAAATGCTACAGCTGTATTATACAAGTTATAACCATTGAGATTGTGTAACTAGGACTGCAAGCAAATTGGTATATCTT
>JANHZU010010119.1:0-12824 GCA_032468055.1 Acrochordus granulatus | reverse complement strand
CGTCCCACCCTTGTCTACATTCCTTGTCTATTCTTCTTCTGTCTTCCGCTTTAGTTCATTTGCCGGCTATAGGCCTGGTCAAACTGTAAAGCCTGAACCAATATATTGCAACAAACTCCCAAAGCTGTCCCATCCTCTTGGAAAAGCATGGGATCGATAGTCACTTTTCTGAGTGTTATAGGAAAAGATGTTAAGTTACAAGAGCAAGTAAGATGACAAAGAAGCAAAAAGGCTGGGCTAAATTAGACTAAAATGACAGCTTGCTTCTCTGGACAGGGTGGCAACTTTTTGAAAACTCTGCAGGGTAAGAACTAAACTGAAGCATGTTCCATTCCCATGACAGGTTAATATAAGTAAGGGGCCATTCCATTGTACACACTTTTATAAAGAAATGGGATACCCAACTAAACTGTGGGATGTGAGAATGAAGTCTTTGGAATTTGGTATATATCTTACATTCAGGCAGGATAGCTCACTGACAGTTTTACCAGTAGATTTCTTCAATATCCACTTCCACTGCATTCATATTACTCTGATGTTTCTGCTCAAATTCCAGCTTTCATTTTCATATAACAAAGTGAGTAAAATAATCTTAAATGCTGTAATTTTTCAGCAAGCTTTATTTCTCTCAACAGACCAGATACTACTCTTGCATTAGCACATCCTAAAATGTCCTCATATGTGCCCTGTCCTTTTGTAAGCATCCAACAAAGCCATATGGCATAAGTACAGCTAAATCTTCATTTTATGCCAAATGTATTTTTTTTTGAATGGCAAGCTAGAATCTCTAAGCAAACTCATCTCAAATCTAGAGATTACATTGAAATCCAATTTATCTTTTTTTCCTGCATACCACAAATTAGGAGGTACATGCATACTCCTTGCTTACTTACACTTAACATCGATTCCTAATATGACTATCACATTTATATTTGTTTTTCTCTATGATTTATAAGTAACCCTTCTGCTGAACACTGTTTAACATTAGAAACAGATCCAAATTACTTTTAGATTCCATAATTTAAAACAGATAAGCCTTTCTTACTTTTTTGTTCCAGCAGCACCTGGAATAATTTGATATATTGTTTTGGTTAGTTAGAGCCCACCTAAAAAAGTGGTTTGAACTGATTCTATCTACTGATTGCCAAATACTGAAGATCCTTAAATTTTTGTTGGTTTTATTTAATATCAGTAAGAAGTATCTAAAAAGCTGGTTCACTGAACTATTTCATTTCAGTTTTTTATTATACTACTGTTATTTTAAGACTTTTCCTAAGAGAGCAGCACACCAACCTACAGATTTAAAAAAAAAGATTCATAGAACTGTAAAAACTGCAAATAGCGATTTAAATAGTGGTGAATGTGCTTTGGTTATGCTCTAATCTATCCTTCCAATCACCCACAATCACCTATCCTTCCAATCACCCACAGCTTCTCACACCTTTCTTAGAGTCCTCGTTAACAGAGACAACAAACGCTGTGCTTCAAATGATGACTGCGACAATGACATAATGACTGGCATTGTGCACCAGTCACTTCCTCTGATCTGGATCGCTTTTTGAAAAACATTGCTTTCTGCAGAGACTGTCCATCTCCCACTACTTTCACCACCTAATGTCTAAAATGTAGCTTCCCGTCACTTCCTGTGATTCTAAGCAATAAATGCTTAAAAGTTACAGTGATCTACTGCAAAGCTTAGAGGCATATGTCCTATTTGCACAAGCTACTGAATGAATCTTTGCTGTTCTTTTGTGTCAACAACTGTTTTCTTCTTTTTCACCTTTACATCTGTCTTCAACATTAACTTTGAACATCCCCTAAAATGTCCATTTTAAGATCTGCTACAGATAGACTTATAGAGGTGCAGTGGCGCAAGTGGTTAAGATCGGTAGCCCGACCTTAGGACCCAGCATTACCATGTGACAGGGTGAGCTTCTGTTTGTCCACCTCAACTCCTGACAACCTAGCAGTTCCAAAAACATTCAAATGCAAGTAGATAAATAGGTATGCCTACTTTGGTGGAAAGGTAACTGTGTCCATGCGTGTTTGGAATCTAGTCATGCCACCACATGACCTTGGAAGAATCTTCAGATGAACACTGGATCTTTGGCTTGGAAATGGAGATGCATCCTAGAGTTGGTCAAGGAAACCTTTACCTTACAGATAGTCTTCAGTTAATGATAGTAACAGGGAGTGAAATTTCTGTTGCTAAGTGCTGCTGGCATAAAGCACAATATCTTGTAACTGCATCACTTAGTGACAGCAATCCCAGCACTTTCAATTTCCATTGTTAAATGAGGATTGAAGATTATTAAGAGAATCCCAGGTGACAGGTAGGTAAATTCTGGCACATAGTGCAAGCGTGGAAGGGCCAAGGGTGGCTGTTGCTAGGCAGGGGAGGGTGTAAGTGACTTACTGAGTGACTTGTAACAGAGTCTGCTGTCTTCCCCATTGTCTTTGCAATGTAAGTGCAAGATGGTTGCCAAGTGCCTCTATCCCATGACTATGAGGGTGCTGTGATGGCCAGAACTCCAAGGCTCCTTTTTCACTGCAGACATAACTTCAAATAGTCTGAGTAAATAAGGATTATCTGTATAGGTAAAAACATTCCAATTATAGCTCCATGTTCAAAATAGTATGCAGAAAGAACTCTATCATCTATAACAGATGCATAGACCTCACACTGATGTGAGTGCTATAGTAGCACTCAAATATAATATTGCTGAATCTACTTCATATGCAGGTTACAGAAGCACTTTTAAGTCCAACAAAATACTCTAAAACCAATTCAAAATCTCCACTGAAGTTCATTTAATTAGATTTCTGTTATTTCAGGGGCAGTAGTCCACTTTTCTTGTATTAGTTTATCACTTCATCCAATACTTTCTCATTTGATTATGGGTTGTGCATTTTTCATAATAAACTAATAGTAACCACAATATACTGTTTATGAAAATGAGGAGAAACAGATTAAAGTATTCATTTTTGATAAAGTATTCATTCATTTTCAAAATTGTATTCATCTTCTATGAATACAAGTTTCATTATAAGAATAACTCTATAACTCTAAAATGTAATAGTCTTCTTTTAATTTTCAGGAAGGAAAATCACAAAGAAAGAAAGCAGTCATCCCAGTACTGTGAACTGCCACGTTTGTCTCTTGTCTCTTTCTTTTTCTCTCATATTCAGCATGATTATAATGTCTATAACATTTTTTTCACTTTCATTATTCACTGACGTCTGAAAAATGATGGATCTATACGTATTTTAAACAACATCTAATGGTGGCTTTTCCTTATAAACCTGGCCAACAATCCCTTATCAATGTAAAAAGGATTCCACATTATACATTAATTTTAAAGCACACATTTGTTTTATCAGTAGTTCTATGCTAAACATGGCTCACATTTTAAATATGGCTTGCCTCCCACAGTACAACCTCCTGCTCAACAGTCAAACTGGGAGGCTTTGCTCACAGTCACTCATACCCTTATGATCTCTTGTATGGACAACTGTAATGTGCTCTACACGGGGCTGCTTTGAAGAACATTCAGAAACTTCACTGGTGCAGAATGCAGCTGCACGGGAAGTGAAGGACAGCAGGCATTCAGCATATGCTACACCACAGCTTGGTGAGCTGCATTGATTGCCAGTGTGTTTCTGGCTACAGTTCAAAGTGCTGGCTATCATCTTTAAAGCCCTTCATGGCTTGAGACCAGGTTACTCAAGGGACCATCTTCTCATGGTTGTCTCTATCCATCCAGTGTGGTCGGCAAGTTGGGTATGCTGTGAGTCTTGTCAGCTAAGGAATGTTGGTCGGTGGGAGCCAGGAAATGTGCCTTCTTTGCCATAGCCCTGATCTTTGGAACATTCTACCATCAGAGATCAGGATGATCTTGACCCAGTTGGCCCTTTATAAAGCCATGAAGATTTGGCTGTGTGCCCAGGCCTGGGGCACCAGGTGTCTGAAGGCATTTCCTGGCTATATTGATATTTATGATGACAGTTTTTCTTGGCTGCCATATATATTTATTTTTGTACTATTTAAATAGTTTTAATAGTTTTTATGGCTTATGATGTATGCTGCTCAGTGTCACTTGTTGGGATGAGTGTCCATAGAAATCACATGAATAAATAAATTAAAAAATGAGCTGATGAATTGCAGGTCACAAATCATAAAATAATTGCCTTCACAGATGAAAGAAAAGATCTACTTGGCCCAGCAGTTCATTGCTAAAATGTGCTATCTGATGTTTTAGGGTATCTCAGACACTCCCACTGAATGTTCTATCCTGGCTAGTTGAAAATACTCTGATTTAGAAAATAAGGTTCCATTTTTCTTCTTATCTTCTGTGCTTCAAAACTAAGCCATCTGAAATGAGGATCATCACTAGATCTATTATGTTTACAGACTGAGAAGAATATGAACATTGTAGTAATGGATGCCCTCCACAGTGATAGAAATAAAAATTCAGGTATGTTCAGTTTGTCATGCTTGCCTGAAATAAGAAAGCATTTGTCTCAAAAGATTGGCTTAGATCACAGTAAAGTAAGTACTGTAGTGCCAGATAGAGAAATTCTCCTGCATTTTCCTATCAGTTTCATTCAATTAATATAAAAAAATTGAATAGTTATTTCAAAGGAGAAAAAGTTCTTGAAAAAAAATTATGAAATTAGATAGGTTTTGTCTTTATTTATTTATGAGGTAGCCCAGAGCAATATGTGTTTTGCACTGCACAATCATCTTAAAATAACCTCTTCTATGACATCCCAGGAAAAAACATCATGGTGGGACTTTTTCCATTGGATTTTTCAGTAGCTCATCTATTATCACTGCAAAGGGCAAAATTCTGCCTTTGAAAAATTGGTTGGGAATTTCTCTTCTGGGCTTATTCACAGAAATATATGGAGATATCCTCAAATAAGAGGATGAAAAATAAACAAGAATCCATCACAAATTTCTTCTACAGACAAACGTCCATGAACCACCAGAAAAGACTCAGTTGTAGGACATGTAATGTTATTATGTCCACTCTAATTTATCACTGTCAGCTAGAAAAAACAAGAAAGTTGCATACAATGTAGTCCCTTGGAGAGTGGGTTATATTTAAATTAGTGCATTGTGGCTGAATTCCTCATAAAAACTGTTTAAGGGAAGTTACATTAAAATGTATATCAGGAATATTGTGTATTAAATGATACATACTGGGATATAAATAATATTTATTGTGTCAGTGATATGTGCCAGACTTCTGTTGGTCTTCACTGGTAGGAAAAAATTGTAGCATAGTTTTGATCACTTCACTGTAAAAAAAATAGAAAAAAAATAATATGGAGAGACTTCTTTTTGTTGCAGCAATCATTTATCTTTCATTGCATAGTTCAATTGTATACTTAAATATGCTCTAATTTACCAGTGGGTGGGTTCATCTAAACCAATGCATGAGGCTGATAATGGTTTTCTTCTTTTTCTGCCTAACTACACAGCAATCAGGCCCACTTAAAATAGAGCTGTAAGTCTCGAACTCCAAGTACTCATAATTTGTATGTGAAGTGGTCCTTGAAAGCCTTGAAAACCTACCCAAGAGAAGTGCTTACCAGATTTGTGCTTGGTCTAAGAAGAATTAAAATCATGAATAGCATCTGTCAGTCCCTGTAATCTTTAAATAAGATCACAAATCTATGGTAGAGAAGTGAAGAAGCATTTGTATGAATCATGATATTTTTAAAATAACAATTTGATAGGCAGAGCTTTGTTAAACTGATTTCTGCTGAACTATTGAAATGTTCATCCTTGAATATCAAGCATGGTTTTGATCTGCTGGAAAATATGACAGCATTGAATACATGCTGTAAAATACCAACAAACACCTTTCATTTCTACATATTTTCCAGTTTAATGCAACCAGTGTAAAATGAACCTTAGAAATAAAAGTTTGACTGATTATAAATATAGTTATATCTCCTGGAACAGAGTCTCATGAGATAAGGGAGTCAAACAATCCAGGATTTTTAAAAATGTGCATTTCAAATGCTGGATAATTTTATGGCTGAGTATAACATTTGTAGTTATGCAAGCTGAGATAATAACATGGTTAATCAAATATCATGCTTCAGGGCATAAATTGATTGCCTGAGGGGTTCATAACAGATTTATATTCTACCAAGTGCAAAATTATAGAACTGAGGGCTGTTGTGTGTGTGTGTGTGTATGCGTGAGAGAGAGAGAGAATGTGTATGTATGCAAATTCACACTCTTGTGTATTTGTGCTTTTAATTTGGATGAGCACAAATTCTCTTCTGCTATCTGCATTAAGCAATGAGGCCGAGGGAGGCCAGGAGTCACTTCATTAATTTAAGGTCCTAGAGTCATAGTATAAAATGCTGATTACCAGTAGGAATTGCAAAATATTAAAAAACAAAACAGCAACACTTTTTTGCTCCACTTGTTTATTTTGACACTAACACCTGGCACAGCAGCTTATATCGAATGCTATAATATAAAAATTAATATAATATTATTATATTAAATATATTTTATATTAAATTAAACTATAATTTAAGTTAACAACGAATTAGGAATAGTTCAGTTTAAAATGCAAAAAGGTGATATGGGAAGCATCCTGCATAAGATTCCACATTTTACTGTATATCAGTAGATGTTGAGAAAAGTATGGAAAAGTACAGAGATAATCATAATGGTGGCCAAGCAGTCTAGCTGCTAGACAAACTACTGGCAATTGTGGCCTAGTAGATAAACTGTTCATTTCTCTTTTGCTGCTCCAAACTGGCATAGATGATAAAGGGCATCATAATTAATACTACTAAAGTTGCTCTAATTTATACTGGATCTCCCATGGGTCCATATGCAGCTTCTTGCCTCCAATATTGCGATTCATTTCCTCGAAAAATACCGTTGCCAACACTTAGCAGCAAATTGCTAATTTTCAGCTACTCAGTCTAACACATCTGTTTTGGTTAATTTCTTCCCCCTTTTCAAAAAGGGGTAAAAGGTTTTGAACTAGCTACCTCCATTGACCTCATCATATTATCTCCATGTTCCCCGGGGCCTTGAAATAACTTTAACATAATTCAACAGCTGACTGGAAGAAAAATTGCCCAATTCTGGTTTAATGTTGAGTGAAGTAATTAAATATCAGCAAGGATGATTTACATTCAGCGTCTTTCACTTGCACAGTGTTAGGTGTAGTATTTCCAGTGGATACTGTGCAGTAGTATATTCCCCATAATTGGGATTATAATTAACTCTGTGGTACTATCTAGATCCTGAACAGTTATAGTATTGGTTAAAACTGGTAAAAGCTTGAAGTAATGCTGTAAGTATTAATTCAAAAGGCACAGGTTTTTCCTTATGCCTACATTTAAAAGAAGGAAATTTTGTAGTAAGGAAAAATTGATGATTTAACTTCATAGATGCAAAATAAAATTAATGTATTCACTGAAACTTTGTAGCCTCATTCTAATTTTTATACATTGCAGCTTAGGTATTGGGGGAAAGGAGAAAAGAGGAAAATTTTCCAATATTGTGCTGGCTGCATGGGGAAATCAAGAGCAACATGCTTCAAAGAGGCTGAAGAGAACCCTACAACCCAACTGGGATATGAAAAGGTACCAAAAATTGGAGAAAGTTCTGAACTTCCTAATTTTCTGTACCATGTCAGAATAGATTTGATGCTCCTCATTTTATGAGGTCATTTTAATCTTTCTACATCTCCTACCAGTAAAGAGTCCTAGATGTAAAAAATAATTCAGATATCAAATTTGTGGTCATACTTGATCACAGAGTACAGTGAAATGCCTGGAAATAGTATCCACTAATCAGCAATCAAGACAACTAGCATCCAAAAGTTATGGTTGTTTTCACACAAAAAAAAAAAACTAAAATATCTATATCATCCTGATTTCAATCAACATGGGGAAAAATGGGCTGTCATGGCAGTGGCAGAAATTGGAAGAGCAGAATGTCATCCTTTGCCATTTTCTCAAAATAATAGCCATCATTGCCGATATAAGGACTGTACATATTGTGATTTATGGACATTAATGAGTTGTGCTCTTTATCACAGCTGCTGCCTGGGAGAAGGATGAGGAGGGCACCAGGCAGGATGGAGGAAGCCCACCTGAGTAGGTTCCTTTTCTGGAGTTTGCAAGCCCCTACCACCTGCCCACCCAGCCAGACTGTTCCTGACACTGCTGCCACTGCTGCTATCACTGCCCTTGCTGTCCTGTCCATTCTCTATCCCAACTGCTCTCAGAGTGTATTATGGAGAAGGAGGTAGAGGGCAAGTACTGGATCTCTGTCTCCAGCAGCTCTACAAGTAGGCCTCGGTGTCTCTTTGTATCCTGATGGCCCTGATGATGGCTCTACTGATGGCAGCCTTGGTGAAACAAGCTCTCAGACTCTTGCAATCCCACAGTTCTCTACAATTTTTTTGTGGATTACCTATACCAGACAAGACTCTTGGACATTGGATGGTACACTTTACTATTGAATGTCTAACTTAATCTATTGTTGTGTTATTGTTTTATTGCTGTCATCTTGCAAATATGCTGAGAGTTACCAGAATCAAATTCCTTGTGTGTCCAACTGAGCTTGGCCAATAAAGTATCAGAATTGCAATCTGAAATCTAATGATTTTGAATGCAGTAAAATTGTCCTTGAAGAGGTATTGTATGTCATCTTAGATTTTGCTGGATTTTTTTTTTCCTTATGTGGGAAGGATCTCCAAAAAAGCCTTTGGAAATCCTGGATTTCTACTCTACAATCAGAAACAATGATGTAGTTATTTTATTTATCAAATTTATATACCGCCAAAATGAAAAATGACAAATGAGCTAAACAGACTCTAATTGTTGCACTAATTGTGAACTATTTTATGAAGCTGTGGAAGATGTTTCCCTGACCTGGCTATCCTAAAGAAATCAATGGTGTGATTGTCATTGACATATGTATACTTTATTTCTGCGATGCACATTGTTTTTTAGTCACATTGCCAATGAATTTTCTCACCTATCACCAGAGATATAAAAGTAAAAATGCCAGTCATTTCCACTTTACATCTCAGTGCTAGCACTATTTTTAAACTTAAAGAGCTTTTTTTTCAGTATATATTCAGATGCTTCTACAGCAAGAGAGAAAATTTAAATGCCATGGCTTATCCCCTGACTTATTTTTTGTCCCATGTTATTTGGCCAGGTCTATTAGAAATGGGCTACAAAATTCTGGAGACGCAAGAAACTCTACCTTTGTGCCATTATCTAGTGGTTGTCCAGATTTCTGAATGGTAGCTCTGTTCTTAGCTTACCTTTGCTTTTTGGCCTTTCCCCTGCTTTTTGTTTTTGACCCAAATTATTTTGATTGGCTGTAACCTGGCATTTTGCTTGATTGTATCAGCAGCATCTTTTGGACTAGCTCTTCAAGATGCATAATCCTACCAAAGACAAACTCTCTAGATGCTTGCCATGCTATACATTGCCTCCTTTTCATTATAAATCACCTCAAAAATTGCTGCATCTCCAGAAACTACTTATATTACAAAATTATTGAACTCAAGATAATTAACATAATTATATTCACTGGCAATGACAGAAGAACAATATACTATATGGTTATCAATAACCCTGAGAATATAGGATCAATATGTATACAACTCATGGCATGAGGAAAAGGCTTATTCTGTGCTGGTTCTTGAATTTTTCCACTTGCGTACGGTATTTAAGCCATGCTGACACTGAATTGCTAGAAGATGCTGAAAGAAGTGCAGGTTTAAGTCGGTCCTCAGGCCTAGGGTGGGGTTCATCTTTTTGTCTTATATCTTCCTATAATTCAAACATGAAAGTATGAAATTATCTCTCCGATAAAGGGACTAAATATGGATTATATGGATTATATGGATATAATGTGAAGTATCCAAATTTTGGCAGATATTGAAGCTGGACTAAAATAAATGTGCAACCAGTAGGTAAATTGAATAAAGACATTCATTCCCAAATTACTTCCACTACCGCTTTCTAGTACTAAAAAATAATGATGGGATTTTCCTGCTATCTCTAGATTACTGCTGACAATGTTTCAAATAAGACATTGCTTCAAAAACTACCAGAATGTCTCTGGGTATGAATTAAAAAAAAAAAAATCCAAAAAGCTTGCTCAGATGTTCCCATACTAGATTGTTTTGATCTATTGCACATACATTGCTTTAAAAATATAGATTTCCAGGGCAACCAGCTTATAGCAGATCAGAGCTTTTGTCTATTAGGTTAGTATTATCAATTGGTTTAAAGTCTTCAGTTTTCAGGGAGGAATATATTCTCCTGAAGATGCTTGACGCTGAACCTGGGATCTTTTGCATGCAAAGCATGTGCTGTACCCTGAACTCTTGCCATTCCATGAATGGTAACAAGGTAAAAGATTTCCCAAGCATTCACTGAGAAAGAAAATGAAAGTGGCTTTCTGTAAAAGCGCACTGCTGTCAAGCACAGGTAATAAATGCAAAATAATTGGAAGAGTATACTTTGATTGTTTTCTTTAACTATCAGCAATCATTATCTGAACTGTGATATAATTTGGTTAAGCTATTAAGGCTTTTTCAATCATGTAACGTTTCAAAAAAAAAAAGCCAAACAAATATAAAATTCCAAGTCTAAAGGGACTAAAGAAGAGCTTAAAGAAATATGATATAGATATGGATATCTGAACTGTCTTAAACATTGAAAACTAAACTGGCTTAACTTGCAAATGAGTTTTTCCTTGGAAGGTTGGAGGAAGGAGGGCTGAACAAGACCTTTTAACATGCCCTTTTTGTGCATCTGCATTTCTGCATGTGTGTGCAGAGGGAATTATACTAAACAACACTGACATTTTGTAAGAGAACTCTTTACTGAAGAATTGTATGGTACAGTAATTTCCCAGGATGGCTTCCAAGTACAGAAATGATTGTACTGAAAGCCTCAGTGGAGTTCAGCTTTCCATTTCTCCTTCTGCAGTGTGCATCAAATTAGCATCTCCCTGTATTTAGCAGAGATTCATACAACAAACATGAGCCTAACAGGTTCAAAGGAAGAACTTGAAAACCTGTCTGCCCAACCAGACCGGTATGCTTCCATTCACGCATCTCAGCAGAGATCAAAGCACTTTAGCGAATCAGAGTTATTTGCTTTCTCAGCAACACAAGACACTGGCAAGTCTATAGGGCTCACAAGGCACTTTTACACTGGCTGAGAGTAACCAGTGCAGATAATTGCCTATTATCCTTTTCTACATTTGCATATTTTTAACCCTCACACAATCTGAAATGTGGTTTCAATGAGGTTTTTATTATCTTTTATTAACCTACTAACAATAGGTTGCCAATTTTTCAGCACATAAATACTGGGAAATAATGAAACAATTAAATAAAAGTGGAAAACCAGCTACATACACGAAGAAAAACACACAATTGTGATTTCTGAGTACAAATATGTTTCATGTTTCTATTGTTTGCATTTGTATTTTGGGGGTTTAAATTCCTTATGACTTATTATAAGTAGCAAGTTGATTCAAAAGCAAAAGAAATAAAATAAGCTGACATTCCTTCACGCATTAAAGAGGAACTTGGGGTTCTACAGATGATACCAAATTACTTCTCGCAGCATCTTTCACTGTTAGCTGTGCTAGAGATTGTAATTTATCAAGATCTGAAAGTAGGCATGCTAGAAGCTGAAGCAAAATATGAAGGTAGATATTAAAATACGTGCTTCTCATTCTGCTCTTATGACTCTGTGAGGGTGGGAAAGTTAAAACGATGCCAGCTCCTCAAATCCTCTAGTGATGTTCACGACAGAATGGGAAATCGGATGTGGAGCTCTGCATTTCTAGGTGAAGCCAATGCAGTGGCATGACCAGGATTAAGGAATTGGCAAGGGATTTCCATTTCCTTTTCCAGGGATTCTCTCTTTCCTATCACATACTTAATCCCATTCCTCCTCCTCCATTCTTTTTTACTTTTCCTCTTCAACTTTTTCTCACCATTTTAAAAAGCTTTCGATGAACTGCCAAGCAAAGCTGCAGTCATATCCAACCTATTGGTTTCTCCTTGAAATTGTCTTTGGAAAACAGTGTTCATTGTTTCAAATATTCTATGCTGCTAAATTTAGTGCCCTTAGACCTTTTTTTAATCCACATGCTCTATGTTCTTAATTCTCAAAGAACTCTAAGAGGGGAACTTGATTTTGCACAAAACACTTATCAGTGCTATTTGCTATCAACTGTAGATCCTCCCCCCATCCCCACATTGAACCTCTCTGAAATATGTGCTTTACCTCTTTGAATGATGTTCATATTTTCACATGAACTATTTTAATTTTATCCCTGTTGGCTGATCAAAATATTTCTGATCCCAGTTCCAAGCACTGAGTCATCTCAAAGTGGTAGCTCCCCAGCTTCTGGCTTTCCCTGAGGTATGATATCAGGTTAAAAGCTACTCTGCTATCTTCTTAATCTTAAGCATCTGTATGCCATGCTTTAAAGAGCCACCCAGAGAGAAAGAAAGGGATTTAGAAGGGAAAAAAAGGAACATTCAGCATTTTTTCAGGAGATGAAGAAAGCTCTCTGAAAAATGCTCATGCAGCAGAAGAGTGTGCGGCTGACTTTTTTTCACATATTTTGTACACAGCTGCTTTGGCTCTTGGGGATGTCCATAGATGTTTTTCTCCATACAGTGGTGCCTCACAAGACGAGATTAATCTGTTCTGGAAGAACGCTCTTAGCGCGAAATTCTTGTAAAGCGAAACGCAGTTTCCCATAGGAAACAATGGAAAGTCAG